>PGSH02016663.1:0-61103 GCA_002915635.3 Ambystoma mexicanum
CTCCGGGCTGCAGCAAATCATACTAGGCATTCATCCTTGCTGATGGCCAGGCCCACTGTCCATCACAAAAATGATATCACTATTTTTTGTATTTGCGATTGGACTCTTTGGAAAAATAAACACAAGACAGATTTGTAAAAGCATGCTTTCAGGTCCTTGCTGATGCTCCTCACGCAGGTTTGTTGTAATCAAGTACAGCACTTCAGGCTGTAGCTGAGAGCAGAATATTTTTTCCCATTCAAGCCTAGAGCTTCGGCCATGCTGGATGCCCCAATAAGCCAATCAGAGTATACATTTGTCCTTTCTCATGGCCAGGCCCATTGCCCAGGCACCAAAGTTATATCACAATGTATTGTACTTAAATTTTGACACTTTAGAAAAAATAAAATGCAGGACAGATTTGCAAAACCATGCTTTGAGGTCCTTGCTGATGCTCCTCGCGAATGCTTGCAATACTGTCTAGCACTTTGGGCTGTAACCACAAGCAGAATTTATTTTCCCATTCAAACCTATCCTGATTTCGAAAATGATACAACATAGCCGGTCCCTGATGGCCATGCCCACTTTAACCACTTTGCCGTTGCCTCGTGGTCATGGCCAGCAGCCAGATTGTCGGATACATGGCCTTTGGCCATGACTCTGACAATCTGGCCACTGCCCATGGCCACAGGCTAAACCGCAGTCACCAAAGTTATATTACTATATTTTATACCACACTTCAGGTCCTTGCCAATGCTCCTTGCACGAGTTTGCTGGCATATCGTCCAGCACTTTGGTTGCAGCCGCAAGCAGAATTATTTTTCCCATTTAAACCTAGAGCTTCGCCCATGCAGCATGCCCCAATAAGTAAATAAGAGTAGCCATTCGTCCTTGCTGAGGGCAAGGCCCACTGTCCATGCACCAAAGTTATATTACTATTTTTTGTACTTACATTTGGACCCTTTGGAAAAATAAAAAACAGGACAGATTTGCAAAAGCATGTTTTCAGGTCCTTGCTTATGCTTCTAGCGCAGGTTTGTTGTAACCCAATCCAGCACTTCAGGCTGTAGCCTCAAGCAGAATATTTTTTTCCCATTCAAACCTAGGGCTTCAGCCATGCCACTTTCCCCAATAAGCAAATCAGAGTACACAATTATGAAGTCATTTTTCATGGTGGTAGAATGGGTAGATCACTGCGCTTGATTTAGTACTGTAATTGGAATACCCATCTGCTGGTGAAGTGGTTGTTTTATGAAGCTGCCTTTACTTCTTCAAGTGGTAGGTTTCGAATAGGAGATTGTGCCCAGTTCACCTGAGCACTGGGTTATTCAATAAGTAACTGTTGTTGTAATAAAGCAGTCTTGAAAACCATTGTTGGTGCTATTTTTATTGTAGTAAGCCAGCCGACACGTGTTTCAACCAAATAGGGTCTTTCTCAAGACATGTGGATGTGAGCCAGATGTTACTGCGAGGTTATGGAAATGAGTTCAGTATGCAATCCCAATATCTTGTCCCGTATGGTCGCAAATAAGGGTGTCAGTAATTATCTGCTGATTAGCATTGTCTCGGAGCCCGTTGGGGCTTGCAGTGTATGCAGCGGTAGTCAGAGCGATCTGTTAATGAAATCCTGTCCACCACCATTTGGGCTATAGCCACGGACAGAATTATTTTTCCCATTCAAACCTATCCCGTCTTTGAAACAATTGACCACGTAGCCGGTCCCTGGTGGCCATGCCCACTTAAACCCCATTGTGGGTCCCTCATAGTCATGGCCATTAGCCACATCGTCTGAGTCATGGCCTTTGGCCATGATCCAGACAATCTGGCCACTACCAATGGCCACAGGCTATACCTCATTCACCAAAGGTATATAACTATTTTTTGTACCTACATTATGACACTTTTGAAAGAATAAAACACGGACACATTTGCAAAACCATGCTTTCATGTACTTGCCAATGCTCCTTGCACGAGTTTGCTGAAAATCCGTCCATGTTTTATTTTTGGAAAGTGTCAAATTGTACGTACATAAAATAGTCATTTAAATTAGCCGCCACTTGACTAAATCCATTTAGACTTTGTACAAACAATCAAGGTTGGGTCTATAATCTTTCTGAAATCTTTTGTGCATATTCGTCAAATGGCAACAGAGTTATAAGCCATCTAAAAATGATGGGACACCCCCTCAAATTGTGCCCTCTATTGACAGAATCCCACCACACTTTGCTAAATCATTCAAATCTGGGTCAAGAATCTTTTTGAAAAGTTGTGTGCAGATTCATCAAACGGCACCACATTTAGAAGCCTTTCAAATTTTGTGGGACCCCCTTTAATTTTGCTCCCTCTAGGCGAAACAGCACCAAACTGTGCAGAGCCATTCAGGGTCAGGTCCAGTACGATATTGCAGATTTCCATGCAATTTTATTGAGTGGTGCCAAAGTTATAAGCCATCCAAGAACTGCTTTTTCCCACCCACCCCTGTAATGCATAAATATGTATAGATGTCCCCAAACATCTGGATTGTTTGCTGACTTCGGAGATGAAAAAACATCAATTTTTTCACTTTTTATGGCCATATCCCATCCCATCATCATCACCCCTCACGTCTTCAGAGATTGTTTTATTAGTTTGACAAGTGCAATGTTGTGATTTTTAATGTGTTTTTACTGCGATGTCCGTGGACAGCGGCTGCTGTCCGCAGATCCAAAAAGGCAGCCATTTAAAAAAAGATGATGTGCCTCATGTTTTTAATTGAGCAATCAGTGGCCACGTACGATGTCTGAGGACATAACGCTACTCTCTGATTGGCCCAGGAGGGTGTTCTTGTACCCAATAGGGAAGCAAGTCCCCAGACCGGACCCAGACATCACTAATTTTATTTGACCTACTTTTTGGCCTTTTCAAAAAAAACTACTGGATGGATTTACACCAAATTTACAAAAGCACGCTTTCGTGACCAAGTCGCCGCTCCTGGCACAAATTTGGTGAAAATCCGTTCAGCGGGTTGGGCTGTAGGTGTAAGCAAAACAAATGTTTCCATTTGCCCCCCTTAAGGAAACCACACCAAACATTACAGAACTCTTCTGAGGGGGCAATATTCTTGTTTTGAAAAGTTTCTTGAGGATTCGTCTGAAGTGGG
Organism: Ambystoma mexicanum; assembly: GCA_002915635.3. NCBI lineage: Eukaryota > Metazoa > Chordata > Amphibia > Caudata > Ambystomatidae > Ambystoma > Ambystoma mexicanum. The sequence goes on from PGSH02016663.1 coordinate 3,119, forward strand.
GGGTAAATTTATAAGCCGCCAAAAAAGTGTTCTTTCTATGAGTTGAGCAACTTAACCATAATTACATGTCGCTACCGCAGTCTGTGTAATATATATAAGAGAGGGAGAGAGAAAGAAAGAGAGATAAAGACATAGGGCCTCATTCCGAGCGAGGTAAGGGTTAACGGTCACCGTTAATGGCAACGGTGACCGTTAACACTTACCACCATATATCCGAGTTCCCTTTTGCGGGTTGGCATTTAACGCCTGCTTTTAGCAGGCGTTAAAAATCCAACCCGCAAAGGACCTTGGAGTAAATTACGGCACCGTAATTTACGGTGCCGTAATTTACTCCTTCCCCATTCCCATTGAGCCCTATGGGGGCAGGAATGGGGATGGGGAACCGGTATGGTGAATGGGGAATTACCGGTCCCTCCAACCTTGGAATGGACCGGTAATTACTCCATTCACCATGCCGGATTTCCATGGAGTAAATAGCTCCATGGTTGCTTACCATGGTGCTATTTACTCCATGGATAGCGCCAGCCTCGGAATGAGGCCCATAGTCCATTGTCTCAAAACTCACATGCCACAATTGTGTCCAGTACAAACCATTATGTAGAGGAGTGCAAGGAGTGTTTATTGTGTTTGGACCTTGCACTGCTGCTGCATTTACTGGAGGAGTGTGTCTTTGCTGTCTACTACTGCAGAGGAGGCGCTACACCTTCAAAACCTCACCTCAGGACGCGGAGCATCGCAGAGTGCGAGGAGTGTTCATTGTGTTCCTTGTGAACCGAGTATGCCGGGTGTCACGGCGACCAACCTATGCCAAAAAGGGGGGGAAGCAGCCACACACCGGCCGAAGACGAGAATGCAACTCCGGAGATGTAACTCAGCATTGCCTCATCTCAAGGCACAGAACTGCTGTCGTGAGCAAAGTGAAAGTGGAGAAAACCCTCAAGTAAGTAGGAGTGGTCCAAGGGAGAGAGCCAATTGTGCATATGAACATGCACACGACAAAACAACTCCATCCCAAGTTAAATCTCTTGCACGGCATTCACAAATGGTAAAAACCGTGTTTAAAAACAGATACATTGATGACATGAAGCAAAGCGAAATGGCATGCCTGCCTTCACCCAACAGGTGGCGAACGCCAAGATTGTGTAATCTCTTACCTACGGTGGACGCGTCAGCATCGGCTGCGGTGTCAGCTCTTAAACAAAAATGTAGAAATTACTGAGTCTCCATAGCTGTGAGCGGTGAGACTCGCCGGTCTTCCGGAACAACTCTGGAAGCATGCTTTGCGCTAACCAGTGCTAAATTCCCCCAGCTGCGTGTACTGGCGTGGCAGGTGGTTGAGCGGATTAACAAGCTGGACGATAAAAGGTTTGATCCAGTGTCGAGGTCTCACATTGTTAAAACGCCTGACGATACTGACGATACAGAGGTTATATCTGGGGCCATTTCACAGGAGAACGTAAAGCCCTTAACTAATGCTAAACAGCACAGGGATAATGGCCCTCATTCCAACCCAGGCGTTAAGGGTTTAACAGCGCCGTCGGCGCCGTTAACCCTTAACGCCTGATTTCCACTTTAACGCCTGCTTTTAGCAGGCGTTAAGTACCAAGGCGCTAAGCGTCCTTGGCGCTTATTACGGCACCGTAATTTACGGTGCCATAATTAGCGCCTTCCCCACTCCCATTATGCCCTATGGGGCAAAAATGGGAATGGGGATTGGGGATTTACCGCCCCACTCACCTTGGAATGGGGTGGTAAATCCGCCATCCACCATGGTGTAAATGGAGTTTACACCATGGTGGTAAAGTAGGGAATTTACCACCTGGGTTAGAATGAGGGCCAATGTATTGGACAATGTACTGGATAATAGACAAGGCATGAGACCTCATTCTGGCTCCTCACTGAGTGCACATGGTGGTGGTGGGAATGCTATGAGCATGTCTTCCAAGCGGTGTAATTGGAAAACAATTGGGGAGGCATGTGAGAGCTGGGCACTGGGTGCTACAAACAATGGATGCGATAAATTAAAACATAATGACAAGTTAATATCCCAGCTTACAGATGTAATTACGAAATCACCAACATCAAATGCAATAATGCTTCACAAGAAGAGGGCGAATATGTTGGCAGCTGCAGTGGCTTCAGCACACTATACTGGAGAACAACGAACTCAAATTGTGCTGCAAGACCCTTTTGAACCTATGGAATCTAATGTCTGACTGCCCATGTCACCAGAGGGCCTGGACTGGAGTAAGGATAAAAGAAGCGCACAAGAAGACATGAACACAAAAAACTGTCAGAACTCTCTGGCAGTTGCAGACAAACTCCTCAAAGACCCAGCTAAATGACAAAATCAACCTGAACAGCATGCGTGAGGGCAGACCTAGCGCAATCTGTAGTGATCTAGATGCATGTATCCAATTGGTTGACGACCAGTACAGGGAGTCGTCAGACTGGGCTGATAGGACTGTTTCAAACACCCAAAATCCAGGAAAGCAATTTTATAAATGAAGACGAGTTGACTGTTACCCTGCTCTCAAAGTAGGTCTTAAATTGAACCTACTAATGATGAGTCCAATTACTCACAAAAATGTAGAAGCCGCAAGAGCAAACTCAAGTCACCCAAGAGATGAGTCATCTAACGAGTCGTCTTCAGACTCATCATTTATAGAAAGAAGAATACCCAGTTCCCTGCACATGGATCAGCAAATGCAAACAATGAAATAAAAGAAATGGCAGAAAAAGTGTTTGAAGAGATTAATTCAAAAATAATGTCGGCAATGACAATTGCTGTGGCGCCGTTTTTGAAAAAGTACAAGCAACTGAATGACAACAGCAAAGATCAAAACACTTTGATTGCCCTCATGAATTCAAAAATGTGTAATATTGAAATGAGGCTCAATGTAATGAAAACACAGGTTTTCAATGATAATCAGAAATTGGAAACCTTGCCAACATGTTAAAGGATCAGTTAAAAAACACATGAAAGATAAAAGACTGCTTGCAGAAGTTGCTATAGAAGCTGTGATGATACTAAAGAGGGAGCAGCATGACCGGGGATGTAGCAGTGTGAAAATTGCATGTGATGATAAAGGGACAATGCCGCATAATGGAACCGGCCCACGTGGCAACCCATTATGAGCCACTACAGAGCTGCCTAAACTTGGATACGCCAGTCCGAGAAGATAATGACAATAGTGCACTAATCGCTTCTTTTAGCCAAATGGAGGAAGCGAGCCTTAGCATTAATTCTTCGAAGAGAACAACTGGGACTGAGAAGAACAAAAAACAGCTAAGTGGATTAATGACAAAGATTTCGGAAGCAGATGATCTGTCCTCGACACCATCAACCTCTGGTAATGCAGAGGGGATTATTGGCAATCCAGCAGTTCATGAAGGCAAAACATTGGCTGGCATAAATAGTGGTAGCGAAAATTACGCTATTTTTGGTCAGAAAAAAGTGGGTGCTTCCAAAACAAGAGGAAAAAATGTATCTCAAGACAAAAAGAAGACGAAAAACCTTCCTAAAGGTAAGGGTCAAAACGGCAATCATTCACGCACATTTTTGCGAAACATAAAATCCCTAAATGTCACAATTCAAACTTCCACATTACAGAAATCATTGGCGTCCTTGGAAGCTGTTGCGTTGTCTCCCCACTCAAAACAGCTGGACTTAACAAAGAATTCGGACGAACCATCTGTAGACGATGAGAAACAAAGGGAAGAAGAACTGTTGACCGAGATGCTAAATCTATCCACATATGATACAGAGTCTGATAAAGAACCAGAAGAGGAGAACCCGAAGTAAGTAGGAAGAAAAATCATATGTGTCGGATGACGAGATGGCACAATCTATAAATGAATCTCTGCAGGAGCAGAAAGACGACTTGACAAAGAGAGCATGTACTATCATGGCGACTCCTGAATCAAAGTCATGCAATGAAAGCGTGACAAATGATTGCAATGAAGACGCACATTGCTTTCGCACAATTGGAGAAAGGAAGGCCTTTATTGAAGCGAAGAAAACAAATTTAATGGCAACCTTACTAACAAAACTAAATCATCTGCCATCTTCCCAAGAACATATGAATGAACCAGAAGAACTTTCACTCGCTACGTTCCAGGGGGGAAAAAAAGCAAAAGCAGTGACACAAACTATGATTTTGAGGAGGAATAGAAGGTTGATAAACGTAAGCCCCACATTACAACATCCAGAAACTGTAGTAAAAAACAAAAACATGTTCAAATTACTGCTTACTCTTGCAACTCATGATACCAACTAATGATGCGTTAATCCTAAACAGGAAAATGTGTTGCGTTTGTTTCATCAGGGTCCACATCTGAGATAGATCTCATCAAACGATATAAAAACAGTGTAATTCATTGATGAGACAATGTACGATCTTGTCCTACTACATATCCAGTCAAGAACAGTGTGTGACTCAATTCTTAATGCTTTGCCTGACATTAATCCTTTGGGAATTGGTGCATTGGAAGTCAATATAGTAGATAAAATGGCAGAAAACCAAAAGAAACCAATTTGGAAGGACAATTACGAATGTCATCACTACTCTAAATTGGGTAGACGGTCAAGAGTCAGTACTATGTCATCAAGAAAGCATGCGCCACAGAAAGCAGTGAGGAATCAAAATGCAGACCCCAAGATGAAACAGCATGCACACAAAAGCAAATAAAAATCATAATAAAGGAAACAACGAAATTAACAATTGGAGCTGGATTGCAGGTGACCTGAATGACAATCACAGCAGCTAATGTCAACCGAAATTATCAAAAACATTGGTTCAGATGGGCTCCTGGAACACTCAGGGGTTTGCCCATCTGTTTCATAACACATCCCAATCATTAACATCCTTGGCTATATTATGTCTACAGGAAACTTGGCTCTACACACTGCCATGTGTTGAAGGATATGAAATTACCATCAATCCCTCTATCAAAAGAAAAAGGGATGCCCGATGGCAGGGTTGATTATCTTAATCAAGAAAAAAAGTGGATGCTGGATACTGATCACTCATAATCATTCCCCATACATTCAAGCAACTACAATTGAACTGTTGTCTGGTATGAGAGATGGAGGACAAAAACTACACATTGTGAATGTATACTGGAAACATCGGGCGGCGGGTGCTTTGACTTTTGTAGACGAGATATGTGAAATAATTGGCAGCATCATGTCTACAGAATTGAATCCAAACATCACCATTTGTGGAGATTTGAATATGGAGTGTCAAGTTGGGGCCTGTCAAAAAGAAGAAGAGATAAAGGGCTGATTCATGGAATTTGTGAGCCAGAAAATGGGGTTTTGTGCGCCACTCTGCCCGCAAATCCCCATTGTTAAACAGGGATTTGCGGGCAGAATGGCGCACAAATCCCTGTTTTTCAGCGCACAAATTCCATGAATCAGCCCCAAAAGATCTAAACTAAACTACGGCTGTATGGATGGAGGAAATGGAGACTAGAAATATGGCCTTACTAAATCGGAATGCCGCCAGAGACATTCCGCCAAGGGCAACTTGGAGAAGAGGCAATCAAAAATCTGTCCTTGACTATTTATTTGTTTCAGAAAAAATGGCCCAGAAAGTAAGTAGGCTTTGTGTTGTCGATATGACCCATAGTGATCGCAATCTTGTGAACATTTCCTTCCCAGGAACAACATCTACAGCTTCAGCAATATGGAAAAAACCTGTTAGTTCCAAACCTGGCAGAAATAGACTGAGAATGGATGCCACCAAGATCAATAATATCATGAGAACTCTGGAGAAAGCGATAAACATGAGTTGCAATACAATCGATTTATGTCCCCTACTTGAACAATATACAGAAGTTCCCTGAGGAATGGGTAATATGAGATCAAAAAAGTGGCACGTGTATGACACTGAGATCGTGAATAAGAAGCGAGAACTCAGAAAAATGATCAGAACTCTCATGAAGACAAACAACGCAAACTGTGTTGCAGAGGGAAAATAAGCGAAAATGAGGTACAAAAATTGGTCAACATTGCATAATGGATAATGGAACAGCGAGATGCATAATTGATTCTGGACTGTCTGTCCCGAAAAAATCTACGAGAGTTTTGCTCATTTCCCAATGACACAGATGCTCTGCAGCAGTCATTACTATGTAATATGGTACTGGAAGCTCAGTGGACTGATCATTATACATGTATTCATGAAGAAAGGATGCAGCAAAGATCTGTGGTTCCCTCAGTTAGAACAGTGGGGCATTATTATCACCAAAGAGGATATTCTGGCTAACATCATGCAAATCAGTGCCTCTCGGGCACCCGGCCCAGATGGGTTAACCAACAAAATGCTAACACCCTAAAGAGTGGGGACAGTTTTGTGACACACTCTTTGGAATAATATTAAAGGATCGAGCGATATCAACATCATGGAAGAGCGCCATTGTCGTACCTATACATTTTAAAGGGCATAAGATCAGAGGCTAAAAATTATCGGCCAATCGCTCTCCTGGACGTAGTAGGAAGTATCTTCATCACCCAATTACAACATCAACTAGCAGATTGGATAAAAACGTCCCTTAAGTTTGATTCAAGACAAATGGGTTTGTTAAGGGTGTTGGATGTTGGCTAAATCTTTTGATGATCAATCTTCTTCAAATGAAGGCAATTAAACAAGGAACAAAAATCTACCATGCCTTCATTGATCTGGCCCACATCTTTGACGGTGTGGAGAGAGCACTTTTATGGACAAAGCTAGTGCAGTGGAAATGTCCTGTAAGACTAATTATGGAACTACACTCTGAAACAGAGATTAAAATTCGCCTTGATCAGAAGGGAACCCTGTCCAGCCCTATAAGAACATTTAGAGGTGTGAAGCAGGGATGTTGGCTGGCGTCTATACTATTTAATCTGTTCATATCTGATAATGGGGAAACGTTGGAAAGTGTGAATACGTTTGCGCCAAAAATCAACAGGAATCATCTAAGTTGGAGTGCTATACACAGACGACTTAGTCCTGCTGGACATAACCCCAATTGGCTTCCAACGAAAACTGTCTGCCTTGGAGAAATACATGGATGCAAATATTCTAAAGGTAAACCCCCTCTAAATCAGAAATCCTAGTTCTTCAGAACCGGAAGGGAAAAAAAGCAGTGAGCAAAAAACAACAGTGGAAACTCAAGAATGAAACCTTAAAATGTGTTAACCAGATCCAAAATCTGGGCATGAAAATCAACACTAACATCAATGATGAACCTCTAGTTCAGAAGACCAATGCAAAATGAAAACAGCTTGCTGCATAGGGTGCCATGCTAAATAGAACATTTGGAAAGTTCTCATTGAAACCTGTTGTTGAATTTTATAAAAACAAAGGTCGTGCCAGCCTTGATTCATGGAGCTGAAGCTGCATTGGAATGCTCCTACCTGACATGGGTTGCGTGCGAAAATGTGTTTTGGCGAAATTTTTTGCAGCTGCCAAAAGGTTCTCCAACTGCGTGCATTATGTATGAGCTTGGTCTCATATCCATGAATGCAAGAGTAACTTGGAACATGCTGGCTCTCTATCGAAAACTGGTCTGTACAGGCACTCCTGCACAATTGAACATATTGAAGACGCAGGTTAGCGGCTAGAAGGAATCAATTCAGTGCAAATGGGAGGAACACTGTGAAGAGATCATAACACAGTTGAATACATCATTCTTCAAGGAAATCCGAACCTAGTGAAAAAGAAATTGTGGCAGCTAGACTGGGTAGACACTTTGGATAAGAGAGCCCAACATGGATGCATGCAACATGCTGCGCCAGATTCTAAGGCTTACACCAAGTTACCAAATTACTTGGAAAAGTTCCCCGACAAATTTCACAGATGAATCTTCGTGAAATTCTGCTTAAATCTATTTCAAAGACACAGCCTAAGATCAAACATTCCATCTCGAGAGCAGAGATGTAGATATTGTACTAATGCCAAAGAAACCTTGAAACATTTGACTTTGTTTTGTGTAGGGTTGAAAACATTGAGAACAAAGCATCTTGGTCCAGAAATTGCAAAACGCTGTCTCTATGTGGAGAGGAATGGTGGGTGCTGATGTCAGAAGGAAGGAACAAAAAATTGACATTTGCGCTAACATTTCTACTTGGATAAGTGAATACGTTTCTGCAGAAGACTGGCAAATAAACCAAATGGTGATGAGATGAAGCAAAGTCAAAAACGTGCAATTTGGAAAAACAAGTTAAAGAAATGTTAGCTGTTTTTTTCTTTTAGTTCATTTTCTTTTATAAAGTTTGTAACAAACTGTAATAAAAAAAATCAAAAGTAGATATCAACTGTGTCATTATACTTGTAGGCAGGCATATGGTGTCTACTGGATCCATTTGCTGCCATATATGGGTTATGGTCTTCTCTTAAAGGCTTTTTAAATAAGGTTTCAATGGTGATTGCTCGTTGCCATCCTCTTCCGCCAGGGTACGTCTTCAGACATGGCCCCCAAGCTATACTCTTTTCCGCGCTAATTGCCCCTCTTTCCTTTGCTACTCACCACCCATCTTTCGCTCCCTTGATCCCCATGCGCACTTCCTTATCTTTGCTTAGGGCCCCTTTCCTACTCCTTGCCAACTTACCTCTTTCTCTCTGCTGCACTCTCTCCCTCACCCCACGCAGGCCCTCTTTAAAAAGGCAGGTTGCCACAGCACCACACACCGTGGGTAATAATAAGCAGCGCTCAGATACCCAAGGGTTCGTAGCGCTATATAAATGCCAAATTATTATTATTATTATTATTATTATTATTATTATTATTATTATTATTATTATTATTATTTATTATTAGCTGAAACGGTTGGCTTAGCCAACTCTTGTTTTCTTTCATTGGCTTTCTTGTGGAACCGCATTACCTTGAGAAGGGCGTCCTTCAACGCTCATGCGGGCACTTTCGTCCTTCAAAGCGGGAATAATCAATGATCGCCTCTGCAGCACGTGTGTGTGTGATTATCCCCAGCCGCAAATTGCTTAGAAATCATTCCATTTACGCACAAACGCGGATGCCAGAGCTCGTGCCCGTGGATAGAAATGTCATGAAGCCAAGTTTAACCGCGCGACCCCATGTGCTCTGCGTGTCATTTGCTTTTTCATGAACGTGTCATTCCCTGGGTTGTCAGCATCGCTTGCTTCTTGAGGACATAGGGCATGCCATATCACGCTTGTTGCCATGGATATACATGTGCTGAAAATGAAAGTAACATTTATGACCATTTTAGGTTTTTCATTTTTAAATGGAATGGCCTCTTGGTGATATTTTGTTTTATGTTTGGGTGGATTCGTTGCGTAAGCCACCAATGTCTGGTATCCTTGGTGTTGTGAAAGGGGAGGGGTGGGGAGAGGTGTGTGTGTCCGTCCGATCAAGCAACCTTCCAGCGGAATAATATAACTGGGTTGGTGGCCCAGAGGACAACAGCCAAGGATGGGAAAAAACCCAAAAGACCCTCTTCTTGATGATCGACTATACAGTGGAAAAAGGAGGTTTGCTGTCAGGGGGCAGTAATCCAGAATTAAGAGTTTTCTTCAGGCAGCGACACAGGTTAGTAAGTCACCCCAAGAAGAACTGCAGCCACTGTAACGACCGGAAGCGGGACGTAGAAACAGGACTGAAGCAGAGAAAAAACGCCAGGTGCGGAAACATCAAGTCAGGAAGAAGATGGGTTGGTAGACAAGGGAGATCAGATTAGAGAATCAGGAACGAACAGGCTTAGAACGCAATAAGGCGCAGGTTACCATGTCTGCAGCTGTCTAAAGTAGCATCCGGACCGGTAAACCGGAACGGAAATGTCGCTTTGTGAAAGGTTCCCTCATCTGTTGTGGCCATCATCTTGGTGTTATGTCCTGGTCTGGGGCCACCCAGACCAGCACGACGAAGGCTGGGGGCACCCAGCGGACCATAGGCTGCGGTCACGCAGCGGGACTTCAGGCAGGGATAACCCTGCAGATGTTGGGAGCACCTGATGCGGGAGAAAGCCGCTCAGCATCCTCTCTCTCCTTGGGGTGTGGGGGCCATAGCCACCTCCCCTTCTCAATGAAACCTGCCGCAGACCCCTCGCAGGGCCCAGCCAGGACAGTGCCAGACAGCCTTTCTTCTTTCTTTGTGGTGAACACACCACTCCACCGCAGGGAGTTCGGGGGCCTTCACTCCTCGTCGCCAATGTTATGTCCTGGTCTAGGGGCACCCAGCGGACCATAGGCTGCGGTCACGCAGCGGGACGTCAGGCAGGGATCACCCTGCAGATGTTGGGAGCACCCGACATGACTTCCAGGCTGGGGACACCCAGCAGACAGCTCGGGACTGGGGGCCCTTTAACAGCCAGTCTCTGTGAAATACACTCCCAGCAACCACATTTTTGTCAAGAGCCAGTCATACATTTGTCTCCCGACTCTATTGTATGCAAGGTATCTGGACAGCACATCTTTTGGGTTGGCGTTCAGCCCCCCTGAGTTCTGCTGGCAACCTTTTGGAATAAGGTGGCCAACGCATTTGTGAAATGTGCTTTTTTCATTTGCATTCATTTTGGAGAATATGCCACTGTGTGTTTGATTCATTGCATCCTGGCAGTGGATTGCTATTGTTAGGGAATGACTTATGTTTTTATTTTGCCATTCAAAACACACCTTAAAATAGATGACCTGTGGGGTTTATCTCATACCTGTGGTTTGGGCTGGTTGCATAAGGGTGAATTATAAAACCTTCTTACATTGCCTTTCAAGTCCCCTGTCACAGTTATTGTGAAATACCTATAGTGTGTGTGTCTGTGAAGAAGTGACTGGGTAGATAAAAGTAGAATAAAGTGTAAACACGTGATTGGTGGTCAGACCTAAGCTTCCAAAAAAATAAATACATTTTCATATTCCTAACTGAGTCCAGGGTGCTCGAAGGTTCGATTGGTCCTCTATTTACTTGCACCAGGCCTTATGGAGGCTGACAATAGAGTTCAAAGGAAGTAAAGCAAGCTTAGTTGGGGTTTATATAGTGTTTGCTTTCTTTACCAGTTATTGTCATCATATGCCCTTGCTCAACCTATTTTCCATTGTCGACAAATGTGCAGATATTACCACTATTTGCCAGGTACACGCTAAAATATGTATGTTATTGGCATTATGTGCCCAGATGTTCACATACATTGCCAGGTACTTCTATCACATGCCCAGGGACTAGCACCATGTGTCAGGTATTGCTAACATATAATACCTAGTGCCATTATTTCTGAAATTACTTACATTAGGCACTAACCTCACATGCCAGATACCCACACCCTATATTGGGTATGTCATCAAAGGTGCAGGTACTGATATCATACGCCCACATTCTAAGCCCACATACTCACTGTTAGCCATATATTGACATCTACATACTGTCACCAATCTCCTTTGTACTCACAAAGTTCGCAAGGTATTGGCATTCAATGCTTAGGTACTCATACCATTTTCCAGTGATTATCATATAGGTGTTGACGCCATTTGGAAGGTATTGGCATCATACTCTTACAATTTGCAAGCTAATTGTATCATTGATAGGTGCTCACATCGTTGGCCAGGTTTTTACTATTCTATGGTCAGTTACTCAGGCTTAGCAACCATATTCCCAGCCAGTCCCTCATTTGACAGACACTGACATCATATGCCACAACAAGCCCAGCAATCAAGCACCAGGATAATAAAATAATGATTGCATGAAAATAAATAGAATCACATATAATGTGACAATATTTAAATAAATATCTTGTTTCTAAAGTTACCAAGCACTAATTAGCAGTGCCTACCATATGTAGTACAATAGCACAATTGTAGAACATTGATCTGTGCAAAGTCCAGATTGCAGGATACTTCTACCTCGACATATAACTTTATTGCTGTAGAAACCAAACAGATTGTTGGTGTTAACATTAAAAGAAGTGAGAGGATTCATTACAGACTCTAAAGAAATGTACATTCCAAATTAGCAATGCATACTTACATTATATACCAAAACTATATTCAACATGACATATAATGACATCATGTTGCTGTCAGATGAAACAATTAAATCCATTAAAACACGAGGACCAAACTTTGCTGCTTTACAAGGTATCATCTTAATGTGATCAGAAGAAATTACTTGCAGTTAATGAATTGGTAATAACTGATTGGTGGCTGGTCAAAGACAAGCAATCGTTCAAATCTAATTGCATGCCACATACTTCTACCTCTTCTACAAATTACGCTCGGAACCATTTGAGTAGCTCTAAAGACCCACCTAGGAGCCACAACTAAAGGCTGGGAGTACAGGAACACCCAGCCTACTCCTTAGATCTGATCTCCCCAAAAAGATGGAAGCCCCTAGGGAGCCAACCAGCAGTTGCCTTAATGCTGATAGGTTTGTTCTCCTCAGTCATAACCAGCTCTTGGGCTGAGATTGCTCTTCTAAAAAAGATTAGGATTTTATCTATTTGTTGACATTATTCACCTCAGGTACTTGTGGTTTATTTGCACTGTAAATGGGTTTTGGTTGCCAAAGAGGTGGTGTACTGTACTTGAGAGAGACATCTATACATGTTGCTCTTCTTTTACCAGCTGAGTGGGCCAGCTCACTGATACATTTCACCACTCTTTTGGTATGAATGTTTCATTGATGCAGGCGGAACACAGCTTTTCAGGTTTCTATTTGTCATTTCACCACTACGTGGCTTCTTGTCATTCAACAGGAGTCAAGGTCCCTGCATGTTCTGGCTGCAAACACTCACAGATGCCCTGTGGGATGTAAGTATTTTTAAACTTTAAACTACATCAGCATTTAGGCGCTTGCTATTTTCTGTATTGGGGGTCCTGAGGTTGAGGGCTGCTAGGTATACCTACAATCAGTTGGGAACCAGGGTTCGAGTCTAGTGACCCCAATCTAATTTGTTTCACTTAACCCCTACAGCAATGTGCTAAATGTAGAAGCACTTTCAAGCACATTGGCGTTTCCGGCACCACTCATTCCCATTGTGCTTTAGGCTTGTGAATACGTCACACATCTGGGACACCCTTAGCCAACTGGTGCCAGGGTATTGCAGTTCGATTCCCCTGAAAGCTTTGACACTTTTAACATTTTATATATTTTTCAGGTCGCTAATAATGTTATGGCAATTTGTTTGCAAAATATTTTTTCAGCCAGATATAAACGCAACATTGTTTATATAAAAAACAGTGAGGTGGGCATGGCAGTAGTCCTTTGAACTGGCTGAGGCCCTACAACAAGTTACTGTAGCACCGGTTCTAAAGAGTATGCTACTAAATACAAAATTACCACCCAAATAAGTAGCAGTAACAGAATTAACACCACTTTTTTCCTGAACAGCCATAGTCGTAAACTATATACTCTATTCCTAGTGTTACTGTAAAAAATGGGGGCGCGTTGTGGCAGCCGAGCCAAGATGGTGAATTTCATCTGAACTCTGTGCAGTGTGGGAGCACTTCATCGAAGATTCCCATCCCTGATAATTTAAATCAGTGAATAACCAAATGTGGCTGGAACATCTACCTGGAACATCTACCTGCTGTTGAGCAGGATCGGTGTCAGCGTTCCTGATGGGAAATTGATGGGTAATTGAGGCTGGTGGTGGATGAGCCTCGGAGCGGCCTGCTGGAGGAGCTTTGAAAGTGCAGAGCAGAGCGGGTGCAGGGTTGCCGTAGATCCCTGCTTAGCCGAGGGGCAGTTGCATTATGGTGGGCGGATCTGTCTCCATATCAAAGACTGATATCTGCATCTGCCTGGTGTGCCCTGTGGGTGGACCAGGATATGGAGACCGGGATATGGGGAGTCGTTCTGTCCCTCTGTTCAGCCAGTGACCAGGAAGCAGGATCTTCAAAGGTAAGTCTGACCTCAGGCGACGGTGAGCGTTACGCTGCTTGCAAGTGCAGAATAACGCGAAGCGTCTGTCTTGAGGATCGGGGCATTTTATATAGCTGAGATCGTGGGCACGCCCATTAGGGCCAGCTTACCAGCCACACCCTGCCCCTCCTAGAGAGTGAGCACGTGTGAAGGCAATCCATTAGCAGCCACACCCAAGAATACACTTGCGGCTGCTTAATGGATGGAATGTTCAAGGTTAATGCATCCTGCTTAATGGATGGAACGTTCAAGGTTAATGCATCTCAAGTGCTATGTCCATAATAAAAGCTTTTTGGTGTTAAATGGATGTTCTTGTTTACTTTTGTTCATGAGCCTGGCGCCAAAGGCGCCAGGACAGTGTCCACCCAGGACTCCTGTGCTTGCGACCCCTAGATGCCTGTGCCCCTGACTTCATGACCATGACACTACCATGCACACTCAACTGGAAAAGGAGACATTGCAGATTATTGTGGCAGAGGGGCAGATTATCTCTACTAAGGATGATGTCTCAACTTTACACTCCACTGTCATTATTTTATCGAAAGACATGAAGCAACTAAAAGCTAAGTGCGATGACCTAGAGTCTAGGTCACGGCGGAATGATATTTGGATAATAGGGGTATGTGGGCATATGGAGGTGGGGTCGAGGAAATGCTTTGCAATTTATTGAATAATCCGACGTTATCACCACATTTTACAGTGGAGCTTGCCCACCGAGCTCTTATGATGAAGCCCAAACCTGGTGATTATTTTGTATTTGTATTTTATTGAATTTATATAGCCCTTACTCCAAAGTGCTTCCTCAGCCCATCATTGTCCATCATTGCATGTATCATGAAATACTGTGGTGGGCGAGAGAATAGAAGGATCTTTGACTGGACTCCTATTCGATACATATCCCTGGATTTTACGGTGGCTGTTACACAGGAGTGAAATGTCTTTATGCAATGCTTTTTCCGGCAAGACTCAAAATTCAGTCCAATAGTAAGTCTTACTTTTTCACACTGCCAGAAGAAGCAGTATCCTTTATCGAATCAAGGATCACTTTTGAGGGCCCTCATGCTGGGAGTGCCTGTGGTTCAAGATAAATTATGCGTATTATCGCTGTATACTGATCAATGCTTGAGTCCATTGTAGTATGTGGGAAAGTGGGCCTGGGTTTGTATTCACATCCTGTAACTAACCTTATACAATTGGTGGAGTAGACTCCCACACTGCACAGCAAAAGTTGTCCCCTGTGCAAGTGCAAATGTGTTAATGTTTTGTTGAGTTATATGAGGGGGGATATACACTGTTGGGGGCAGTGAGGGTGGGTTGGGAGGGGGTGGCGATAGAGGTTTGGGGGCTGTTAAAAATGCACTTGGTGAAAGTAGACCCTAGCAAGAATGGAGAGTGTTCACATTTGGTTGTCAGTATTGTTTTCTTCTATATCCATGGCGCAATCCATAGAATGAAGCAACCCAAACCCTTCTTATTTGGAATGTTCATGGATTGGGGAACCCGCTTAAACTAAAACAACTGCATCATATGTCAACAGGAAGATTCTCTTTCTCCAAGGAATGCATGGTTCTTTGCACCAGAATGGGGCCCTCAACGTTAGTATGCAACCTACTCTTCACATGCTGGGGGAGTAATGACTCTTGTTCATCACTTCCTGCAATTTGTACATTTGGAAAGCAGGGTAAATGAAGGGGGACGATATGTACTGGTGCATGTTATATTATATCGACAAGAGGTATTGCTGTTTAATCTATATGGCTCTAATATAGATGACCCTGATTTGTGTGACGGGACATTTTGACTATGTGCTAAGTATCCTCTGTCGGAAATATGTTGCGGTGGTGATCGCAACACCATAATAGATATTACACTTGACCACAAGGGCAACGCTGGGAGGGCACTCACTAGAGCTGCACAAAGCATTCATTCACATATGACTACATTGAATTTGCTAGATGCTTGGCGCATACTGAATAGCATGGCCAGAGAATATTTGTTTTATTCGTCTGTTCATAATATGCACTCCCGCATGGATACTTGGCTAGTTTCTAGCTCTCTACAGAACAGGGTGAAACACTCTGAGGTTCTACCACGCACCTTATCTTACCATGCTCCTATACTCTTATCAGTGAGGTTGGTATCAGGGGTTGGACCTCACACAATATGGTGATTTAAACCTGCTGCACTGTTAGATGCACTGTTAGATGCAGCTTCCTCATTGAACCTGCACAAACAAATCTCCAATTATTTTCATGGGTTTAGTGCCCTCAGTAGCAACTCTCTGGCAGGCATTCAAAGCTTATATAAGCTTATATACACGGGGTGGCAATGTTGACTTTATTTTGGGTTATCAGGAGCATCAGGGGTGAATTTGATTGCAGGGAAGACAAACTTTCAACACTCCAGCAGCAGTACGTGTTAAGCCCCACACTTGAATTAGCTGCCTTTAGAGAGGTAGTACACAGGGAAGAAAGATATATGTACAGGCCGGTACTTGCAAGGTGATATGGCGAGGTGGACAGACCTGGTTGGACACTTCCACAGCTAGTGAAGGCAGCGACAGGAAACACACACATACCGTTTATTAGACGTCAGGATGGTATGACAGCACACACTGACGAGGAGATAAACAATATTTATTTTCAATTTTACTCAACCGTATGTCATCCCCTAGGGAGTGCTACCACCCTTGAACCAGAATCATATTTGAATATGATACCAGCTACTTTATTGTACGGTGAATTAGAGAGGCCCTTGAGTTGCCAATATCAGTTGAGGAAATCAAGGCTGCCACAATGGATCTACCGAATGGTAAAACACTGGGATCTGATGGATCTTGTGCAGCATTCTATAAGGGATTTGGAGGGATCCTTGCCCCTTATTTGTTACAAGTGTGGGAGGAGGTGCTGTTGCATGGGTCACTGCCTGATACTGTCCGCAAAGCGATAGTTATTTTATTGCTGAAACCGGGTATAGCAGGCGAGGACTGCGGGTCGTATAGACCTCTGTTCCGTATAAATATTGACGCTAAATTGTATGCTAATGTCCTCACAAACAGGCTCTCCCCACTGCTGCCCTACATCGTTCACCAAAGAGTCAGGCTTCATACCCTGCCACTCAATGGAATTACATTTGAGGAAGCACTTTTTTTTAAAAAGTTTATTGATCAAAATTTTGTTTTTGATGCATACGCATCTTTACAAAATTATAGCATAGTTCATAAAAGTTACATCCAATAAACATCTTTACATCTTTGTGATATTTAGTTCATTCAGTTCATTCCCAAAATTACATAAACAACAATATCATAATTTTTTATCAATTTACAGAATTAAAACAGAATTTAAAAAGGGCCAAAAACAGAACGTCAAATTACAGATATCATATATAAAATCATGTAATACTTTACCTAAATAAGAAGGATAGAGAGGACACAAAAATTTTTTTTTTTTTTTTTGGTTTTTACAAGACATAATGTATGGCAAAGAAAGTAAACATATAAAAGAAAACTTGGTAATAACCACATATATCTATATATACATACATATATATATACAGATATATATGTATGTATATAGTCTTGACCTAAACACCAAAAGTTGTGACTCAATGGAGAGCAGTCTCTGAGCTCGATGCTAGTGCCTCCTCAATGATTTTCACTAAGCGTACTGTCGCTAGGATGATAGCATTTGAGGAACCCCACATACAACGTGACCAAACTAATTCTCTTGTAAAACTCGAGTCTGTCGAACTGAAAGATTTAATCGTTTTCACTCTTTCGGTTTCAAAGAATGGACATACTAGAAAAAGATGTTTTAGAGTTTCGATTACTTCCAATTCATTGCAAAATCTGCAGCTGATACTGTTAGTATTATTAGCAGTCCTCTCCCAATGTTTCGTTCTTGATTTCGTGTGTAATAGGTCTAGACGGAATCGCATGTAGAGGGCTCTAGTTTCTGCACAAGGGCAAAGTATCAAGTATGGTAGTCTTGGCGATTGCTTGTTACGGAATTTTGCATATTCGGTGAACGATTTGTAGACCGAAATTTGCGAACAGATAACCGCCCAGTCATTCTCGAACAGTCGTTTATGTGCTTTAAATAGTTTAGATGGAAAAGCTTCAGCAGAAATGTTTATACTCGCTAAAATAGAAAGCATACGCTTGTAAAAAGTTCTAATCGAAATAGGATAAGCTTCCTGCAACATGATTTTAAAGTCCTCATAAATAGAATTTTCAATCGTAGTGCACATTTTTGCAAAGTTCTTTAAAATGCGCCAGTCATGACGCACTGCTAAAGAATTCAGCCCTAATTCATGTAGTAATATTGAATTAGGAAGATAATTCGGAAGACCTAATGTGGCCTTCCACAATTTTGCTTGAAGTTTATTTAGAAAGACTGATAGATCTAAGAGACATAGATCTAAACTGTACAAAATTATTGCTTCAATCTTCTTAGAATAAAATTCAAACAACGGAAGTAGAGAAAATTTACAATACTTATGGAAAATCATTTTCATTTGATTTTGCAAAGGTCGTG
Source organism: Ambystoma mexicanum (assembly GCA_002915635.3). NCBI lineage: Eukaryota > Metazoa > Chordata > Amphibia > Caudata > Ambystomatidae > Ambystoma > Ambystoma mexicanum. Next base: position 21,529 of record PGSH02016663.1, read on the forward strand.
TTTTTTCTGCGAGTGTAATTTGCCAAAAAATAGCAGAAGAATTATTTGCCAAGTTGTAGCCCAGATAGATAGTCTGTTTAACAATTTGAATATTGCAAGAATTCAAGTGCCATCGAAATTTGCGAGTTCTTACTTTTGAAGAGAGCACAAGGATATTCGATTTTGTGGAATTTATCGTCAAATTGTTATCGCTACAATAATGCTGAAAAATATTCAGTTTGTTTTGCAAACCTGATTGGGTACTATCAAAAAGAAGCACATCATCGGCATACGCCAGCCAAGACAGCTGAAGTTTGCCAAGACGAATTGTGTTAGAAAAGCCGGGTCCCATAGCTCTTCAATGTCAGATAGATAAAGGTTGAATAGGACTGCTGCGAGATTACATCCTTGCTTAACCCCAATTGCAGTGGAAATGGGGGCAGTCAAATTGCCCTGACTCGAGATGCGTACTCTAAAAGATGTTTTGTCATGTACAGTGCAATTAATGCGACCAAGTAGGGAGGGAATTGCAGTTGAGCATTTTGTTCCAGAGCCTACTGCGAATAACGCAGTCAAATGCAGAGGAGAAATCCAGAGATGCTAGAAAGATTGGACCATGGTTAGGACAAAGTACTTCAGCTTTTAGATGTGCTAGGATTGTGGCATTTAATTGTGTGCCCATATTCTTTCGAAAACCAGTCTGTACTTTGTTTAGAATATGATTCTCAGAAATGTGGGCTTCAACCTCCTTCAATAGGAGGAGAGAAAAGATTTTAGATGCCACGTCCATAAGTGCAATAGGCCTAAAATTGAGGGGGTTATTTGTAGGTCCTTTTTTATGTAATGGGATGATAATAGAGCAAACCCACGAGGTCGGAAGATGTTTTTGGATAAAGATAGATTGAAAAATCTTCAAAAAAGTATTGGCCCAGAACAGTGGGTCGTCTTTGATTACACAGGGAGGGAGGCCGTCGGGACCTGCACATTTTGATGATTTAAGTTTGGAAATAGCAAACAGAATGTCTTCAATAGTCCATGGGCATGTACATTGGAATGTGGATAACTAAGTCCATAATGTCTACAGAAGAGAATCTTGGTGGGAGCAGGTATTTCTGTGCATAAAATTTGGACCAAGCAATGCCATCAATCGAAGATTCAAGCGAAGGCCTAGTACTTATGTTCACTGTACGCAGTAGTTTCCAAATGTCCCGCGTATTGCGGTTACAAATTAGGCGTACCATTAAATGCCGATCTGGCCGCTCTTATATTGCATCTATATCTGCCTAGTAATAACTTCTTACTTACAAGATAATTGCTACAGTGTGTGGAATAGGAATTTCTTTTAAGAATTCTTAGCTCATGATTTCTTTCCGATTTTAATTTAGCGATTTTACATGTCAAAGCATAATCAGGAGCATTTGATTGCGGCTGTATCAATGCAAGTTCTGCAAGGGCAGTTAAATGATTATGGATCATTTGAAGATTCCATGCAAGGATAATCTGGCAGGAATGTTCCCCTTGATCATGATCAGGCCACCAGTCCCGGTTTACTAAAAATGTTAGCCGTCGACAGGTAGAAATATTCCAACGAATAGACAAAAATTGTCTATCGCTTTGAACTAGAGACAGCGGTTGGAGTCTGCTAAAGGACTGGGTTTCAGCAAGTATGATACACTGTAATATGGCATGATCACCTTATGCGGGAAAGAACGAAGTGATAGGACCAATAATGCCCGCTAAACCCTGGGAGACAACCATATAATCAATAGTCGAGCAAGCCTTTCACCTATGCCAAGTTAGGAAAGTTTGAGGGAGTAAAGGATCAACTACTACTAGATCCCATGACCAAAAAAATTGGGCCCATTTTAATCCATTTGTGTGTGCTGTTTTGAAGTGCTGAGAGGCTATATGTGAAGGATGAACTTTTTTAGATGCGAATAAATAAGCATTAAAATCGCCACAAATCAACACTTCTGTCGCTGGATAGTTACAAAAAGTTTCTGTTAGTAATTCATTTAAAATGTGTATTGCTTCATCGATGGGAAGCTTAGCGGGGTTCCAATAAATGGAGATCAACATCACCTTTTTTAGCCCAGAAATGTCAATGTCAATATTTGTCATTACAAACAATTGAGAGCACAACTTAGAGTTTATTATAAAGACAAGATCATTATTGAGAAGAATGGAAATGCCTCCAACTGGCCGACCAGATAGTGGCTGGCATGCGGTATTATGAATGGCTGTGAATCCATCAAGACAAAATTCTTTACAGCACATGGTTTCTTGCAAAAATAAAATAGAAGGAAGAGCATTCAGTTTTCTATTTGTAAACCATGTGAGAAGATTGTTTAAGCCGCAGCAATTCCAGGATTGAACAATAAGCTTGTTATATTATGATGATGATGCCGCAGTCATCCTCATTGTTTGTAAAGGCTTCTGAGAAAGCGGCAAAATTCCCAAAAGTCCATTCAGAGCAGAAGTAAGGGAGGCCAACTGAACTAAAATGTTTTCATTCTCCAAAGGTGTAAGGGCAGAATTAGTGAGGGCATTACATTTCGACGGGGTAGGTGGGGGACTGAATTCCAAGAATTGCATTGCTTTTTCGAAAGAAGAAAATGCTTGTAGTTCCAGTCCCAGGAAAACTAGGTCCAATTTATGCTCCCAAATTAACTTTGCAATAATGGGCGAAATTACCTTGCAAAGCATGCGATTATTGTTGATTAAGGGTAACTTTATCCATTCGATGTCTTGGGAAATTAAATTACGCAGCGAAGGGATTTTATATATGGTGTTCATCAAAAATGAGCGATTGATGGGCGCCACTCCATTGATTTGTTGATTACTGGACCAGCCAATCAAGGTCTGCGTCTCTTCGGGGATTTCATTGAAGGAGCGCAGATCACGATTAACTATGACCTGTGTGACAGCCGGGGTACATTCAGCAATGGGCTCTCGACAGATCACACTCGCCACCGCAGAAGGAAATGCAGCCACTACTGGGGTAACCTCTGAAGAAGTGGCGATGCCAGAAGATGAACCTGCTTGCATTGCTAGAGCTACTCCACTGGGATTATTAGTGGCTGTCAATAAAGTTGGAGGGAGCATTTGAGTGTCAGTGTTCTGCGGGAGAGAGAATTGAGGTTCTTGCAATTGCGTCGTAGACATGGGTTGATGAAACATTACTGGAACATTCATAGTAGTTGGAGTAATGTCTTCTAGGGCTTCTATCTTAACATTGCTAGTCCCACTACAGCCCGATGTTTTTTTGTTTGCAATCGGGGGAAAGAAAGTATTGAGATTTGCCTGAACTAACGTGCTAGAACTTACAGCATCTCCACAGACAGCTAATTCGCTAGCCTGAGTGAGATCTTCGAATGCATTCTCAATAATGGGTTTAAGAGAATTTGAACACATTCCTTTCTTTGCTTTTTTTTTGGCTTTTTTGGAGGAATTTATTTGTAACGCCATTAGGCTTTCTTCGTTCAGTTGGCTAGAATTAAAACGAAAGTCTTCGCTTCCAATTTGTGAAGTATTCAGTGTTACATCCCCGTGAGTGCAATTTTTGGCTGAAGCCTGCAAAGAGATGGCTGCACTGCCATCATTCGCAATGGCGGCATAGTTTTTCTTTGCTTTATTTCTTCGTTTCAATGCTCTCTGATAGGCTTTTTTTATCCTCCGAGAGGGATGATAAATATTTGATGGCACCTCAGTCAAATCGGGCGAGGTCAAGATGGAATCCTCAAGTAAGTTTGTAAGCGCTGAGGGACTATCAGGAGCTTGCTCATCCGCAGTAGCAGCCTGAGCCTTTAACTCATTGTTAAGAAGGTCAGCTGAGAACAGCTCTGATCTATATAGCAGCTGTTCAATTTGTAATATTCTCTCATGCTGAAGTTTCGCCACCTCTGCTATGTCCATTGGAATTGGGCCAGAAGTAGAAGTTGCAGGCAAACTAACTCCAGCAGTGGCATTAGCAAAAGTGGTGGCCATGCCATTTAACAAATATGTAATCTCGGTTGTTTGTGTACTTTGTGATGTTGAAGCCTGTGTTGCCAGGTTGGCAGGCAAACCTCTCTTTACAAGCTCAGCCATACGTTCAGGACAAGCAACATGAAACTTATGACAGGATTCCTGGGCTAACATAAACCCTCCGATTTTTGCTAGTTTAATCGAATTGTCAACAATAGATTCTTATATATCCTTTAACAACACGTGTGTAAGTTCGTGTCCCCTGTCCAATAAGTTTAAAATATGAGTTAATACAGGAAAGGAATGTAATTCACGCTCCAATAAATGTGAGGAATTTTCATTGTTCAATATTGGGGATATAGGAGAATGGGGAGCAATAGGATCAAGGGAAGGCACATGTGGTAAGTGATTATTCAAAGGATCAGAGAATCCAGTATTCTCATGTTGTGGTTTCATGAGAGATTGAGGTTCAAAAGTGGGGGAGCTTCTCATTTTGCTCAGCGCAAACATTTCGCGTGAATGACTTCTGGATGAAGAGGGTTAATTACAAGACGCTGAAGGCGGACATGGCGTCTGATGAAAATGGACATGTTCCCTCGCTCCGCAAAAAGCTGATACAGGAGTAGAAGGGCCGAGAGAGAGACTAATTCGCCTTTCTAAGGCCGAGATTATGCCAGGAGCGAGCATAGAGGTGTCTGAGATAAGCATAGGGCCATTATCCATCACCCCATGAAAGACATTAGCTTGAGTATCTATGTCATTAGCAGTTTGTAGAGTGAAAGGTGTATGCATTTGTAGTTCAAGTGAAGGAACAGAGCCCTCCATGCTTGTGTGCTGTTCAGTCAATAGTTCTACAGGATTGGGAATAGACGACGTTTGTCTGTCAGCGAGAGGCTCAGACTGTATACAAGTTTCTATTACCCTAACTACTTCCATTTTTGATTTTGAGATAGATTTAAGACCAGGTTTTATGTTGGATTCCCGCAATCGTTTCCCATTCCTTAAAGTGACTAAAGAAGAATCCATAAATTAGTGGTTGATTGGCGTATGACACGTCACCTATAGTACCGTCACAACATTAGCAATTTACAAGAATAATGTGTGATGTGTTTTTTTTTTTTTTTTTTTTAAATATTATATATTTTTTTTTTTTATTTAAAGGTTGCGTTCCAAAAACACAACCGTAAGTATTTATGAATTAAACTGTCAGTAAAAGGGCAGAATACTAAAGAATAAAGTAGGGCTTACCCAATACACTTGATGAACAATCAACCATTTGCCGCGCGCCGCGCACCGCGAACAGCAAACAGTCCTTGTCAGTCCTTCGCGGTGCGCAGCGCGAGTGCGCTGGGGTCAAGTGAATTTATGGAGGTAGGCGGGGCGTGTTCAAAGCGAGAGAGGCTCAATTCAAAGCACCTTTAAGCAATAAAGAGAGAACAAAAAAAAAAAAAACATTTAAATTTAAATTATTGTTTGACTCATATTCACTATACATGAACAGTATTTATTGTCCAGTAAGCCTCAAGCCTCAAGCCAAGAGAAAAAAAGGAGGAGAGCGCACGCTGCAAATCACCTGTTTCCTGACGAGAAGTAGGTCAGGCACAACGGTGTCACAGCGCAAGACTTCCTCCTAGTCTCACGGCAGCACAAAGTCAAGAGAGGCGAGGCACGGAGAAGTGAAGTCCACCTGATGCACGATGGCCGTGCAAAAACGAAGCGCAGAGCTCCTCGACAAGAGACCAGCACAGCAAACAGTCCTTGTCAGTCCTTCGCGGTGCGCAGCGCGAGTGCGCTGGGGTCAAGTGAATTTATGGAGGTAGGCGGGGCGTGTTCAAAGCGAGGGAGGCTTAATTCAAAGCACCTTTAAGCAATAAAGAGAGATAAAACAAAAAAATTAATTTAAATTTAAATTATTGTTTGACTCATATTCACTATACATGAGCAGATATTTATTGTCCAGTAAGCCTAAGCCTCAAGCCAAGAGGAAGAAAGGAGGAGAGCACACGCTGCAAATCACCTGTTTCCTGACGTGAAGTAGGTCAGGCACAACGGTGTCACAGCGCAAGACTTCCTCCTAGTCTCACGGCAGCACAAAGTCAAGAGAGGCGAGGCACGGAGAAGTGAAGTCCACTGATGCACGATGGCCGTGCAAAAACGAAGCGCAGAGCTCCTCGACAAGAGACCAGCACAGCAAACAGTCCTTGTCAGTCCTTTGCGGTGCGCAGCGCGAGTGCGCTGGGGTCAAGTGAATTTATGGAGGTAGGCGGGGCGTGTTCAAAGCGAGGGAGGCTTAATTCAAAGCACCTGTTTCCTGACGTGAACTAGGTCAGGCACAACGGTGTCACAGCGCAAGACTTCCTCCTAGTCTCACGGCAGCACAAAGTCAAGAGAGGGGAGGCACGGAGAAGTGAAGTCCACTGATGCACGATGGCCGTGCAAAAACGAAGCGCAGAGCTCCTCGACAAGAGACCAGCACAGCAAACAGTCCTTGTCAGTCCTTCGCGGAAGCACTATATTATGATGGCTCTGACTCCGTCAAGTGCGTGGTCAGTAGCTACGTCACTGGACATGCAGAAAGCTTTCAATACGCTGTCGTGGCCTTTCCTTTGTCAGGTTTTTTAAAATTATGGATTTGGAGCTCTGTTTATATCATGGGTCAGACTTCTTTATACACAACCATATTCTTGTGTGCGCACAAATGGGAGGCTATGCCAATAATGAAATTGGAAGGTGGGACCAGACAGTGCTGATATACATCTAGGAAGGGGGTCAAAAGTTGTATCCAGATGATATTCTTTTAAACATTCAAGACCCGGAAACCAATTTGGATAAATTGATTGAGGAAGTCAGGGACAAAACAGCACTGGTCTACATGTAAAATCCTATTTTACACCTCCATCGACTGTGCTTGATCTTAAATTCTCACATTTGAAAATGTGATCATAAGAGACGAGAGAGGTTGCTAAATTAGAAACCAAACATACTAATTTCAAAACAAATTTAACAAAAGATCAAAGGAAAGCAGTATATGTACTTAAAAACTAAATGGAAATGGCAATCAAGCTAGCAGATAAAGATGGGGCATTGTAAAAATGGATATCTGCAAGTATGAAGCTGTTCCAACCTCCTCCATTATTGCTTTAATGTATTCTTTAGTTATGAAAGCCTTTAACACAGGTATCATTAGTGTTAAAGAAAGAGCTTTTATATTGAAACAGAAAGCAGTTGTCCCCACCATCTATGTTCTCCCTAAGATTCATAAGCACATCAACAACCCACCACACCCAGGAAGACCCATCATTTCCAGTCTTAATTCCATTTTTTAACTGCTGTCGAGATTTGAAGACCTGTTTGTTAAACTGATTGTACAGGAGACAAGTAGCTTTGTAAAGACACTATAAATATTTGATTGAAAATATGTCCTTATAGTGACATGCAATCAGACTAATTTAAGACAGCTTTTCATATCTCATACGACCTGTAGCCATAAAAGGTGTTCTTTAGACAGACACGGCACTTTAACATAGAATTTAATTATGCAAAACACGTGTGCAACGATTGAGGGACAAGTGTTCATAAGTCCAGCAGATCAGGCAACAACCAGGAAATGGTGTGTTTCCTACTCTGGCAGGCCAGCCGACCACAAAACTTTGAACTAGCGACCTTTTAACCTTACACAATTCAGTGTTATCTGACAGCAGCCTTTTAACCTCAGCCAGATAAGTGTTATCTGATAAGGAGTCAAGAACAGGAAGTTGACAGACGTGAACAGAAGCATATTTCACATTTGCAAAGTCAAGGTCCATAGAGTACAATGGGAAGTGAGTAACAAGTGAGAAAGATAATCCTTGATAACAGACATCCGGCTAAGATAGCCTGCAGATGATGCTGTGATGTTGCAGAACTTCACAAAAGTCCATAGATTACAGTGAAGACACTTACTAACGTGTATAGAGATCTCACTTTCAGACACAAAAATAATTTAACATAGTTTCACATGGGAGTTCTACCTCGAACGAAAAAAGTGACACACAAGCTCTCTCACTGCTCCAAAAGAGCAGATATGATGAAGCCACACGTGCAGGGCCACCTTTTTACCTGATAGATATATAGCCCAGCACAATGATGGAAAAAGGAGAGAAGGGGGGCCAGCAGACTTACCAGTCCATTTCACGGCAGAGGGGCTGGGGAGGAGTGCAGAGCAGCAGCAGCAGCATACGAGCCAATCTCAGCTTAGCAGAACTCGTAAACCCCAGAAGGAGCTGTTTCATTTGAAGCACACTCCGCTGTAAACGTGAGTGACAGGTGGATGCTTGTTGTGTGTATGGAGACTAAAGGCGTATAGTGTAGCGTAGCTTAATAAAAGATAAAGGTTACCCATGCGTTTAAACTAAACCACCACTTGTTCTATCACTTACACATTCAAAAATGCTCTTTGCCTACATGGCAATCTTGTTTGAGCAGGGTTTCCACTCCACCAGCAAGCAAAGAAGTGGTTCTAAAGCTGTTAAGTTCTTCACACATGTTAGAGAAAAGAGTGATCCAAGAGCCAGGAACTCCAGCCTCAACACACGTTTTCAGCTAACCATGTGTGGATACCATAATTTAAGATGTTTAAAGGCCCAGCCAAGCAGCTGCACGTTCACACTGTTTCTGTGATTAATGAATCCAGACTGTTTGCAGCTAGTAGTCCTGTGTTCAGAACATCCATGAGATGGGGTCCCATGTGTGTTATGTGCGATATTACAATGCCTTTTTACTTTTCAAACATGAGCCCATCCTGTGGACGTAATACACTTTCTGGGAAGGCTGTGCAGTGCCTTTCCAAACCGATAGTCCTGAATTCCAAGCACAGTTCCAATATATTTCACTGAGACCACACCAAGCAGGGGATTACATGTTTCAAAATCCATATAAGTTCCCTCTAGAGCCAAATAGTGCACAACACATGTATGTTGCAGATTCAGTCATTTTGACAGAGAATTCTTTTCAAACATGACTGAACAAATATGGCAGGAAACTGTCCCTCTGTGATCTACTTGGGGTCAGCAGATGTGGCAAATCAAAGGTGTTCACATGTTAGAAATGGCATGTAGATGCCCACATTTGATGTAATTTTCAAAATATACGCAGTTCTAGACCACTTGCAGCAATAAGAACTTGGGCTATTTCCTTGAGCTACTACCATGACTGGAAGAGGGATGAAGGTGAGTTCTGGAGTGCATCCTATAGATAAGAAAAGAATGCAATATTACCTATGCATCAGGGAGTCCTGTATTATGTCCTGTTCAAGCAAATGAATGCAATAAAAGAAGCGCAGGAACCAGTGTGGGCCCATATAGGGCTTTGAATTCCCATAACACTTCCCTGACACAAGCTATATCCAAAGGTAAGCTGTGCCAAGGAATGCTTTCACAGTATCAACTGAATGAGGTGATACAATCTCTAGAAAACTTCATAAAAGAAGAGAATTGAAAAGCTATCATGCAGTCAGCTGCTGTTCTGAGATGCACCCCAGTGGGCGTGTCAGGAGATCAGCTACCTGCAACACCTCTGACCCTAGAGTACCTTGTAAGGTGGGACACGCATCAATAACAAGTAAAACGTACACTTGGTCACAAGCAATCCTGCAGACTGAAAGTGAGGCAGTGCAACTAGGATTTCATGCATCAGATTTTAATAATCAAGCGCTAGAGCAGGGCTTCAATGTAATATGATATGATATGATTGCTTTTTTATAACACGCTTAATACATAGAGGTTTCTAAGCGCAGACCCGGGATCAAATCTGCGTTGCTCCGTGTCGTCTTGCTTCCAAGGCGAGACCGTTTGAGCTATTGTCCCAAGACTACCGAGACTACCAAGTATGTGCTAAGGGATGTCATTACAGATGTAGTGGGATTGGTTCAGAGTGACCTGTCTATGATTAGAAGCGACCAATAAGTTGCAGTAAGTCTTTCTGTGGTAAGTAGATTTTCTGTGCACTCTTAGCAGAGGAGTCCCAGATTGGAATGTCATTTCATGGCCAGAACAAATAAATGCATTTAACTTGTCCAAGGTTGCAATACACCAGGCAATGTCAGGCTCTACGTTCTTGTTGCTTAGTGTACTGTTTACCACAATTGACTCATTGGATTCTGCATGTTGTGCTAAATATTCCCCTTCAGACGACACCTTCATGGTATTTCATGAACTGCAGCCATGGGGTAATGTCCACTTGGTTAATGACACTTGGATCAGGGATGACTATGTAGTGCCTTATTCCATGCATGTGTGTCATCTTCAAGTCCTGAAATAACACTATTTGTGCTAGGATGGAGATCTGAGCCCTGTTGACTTTCACAATTGCATGCAGCTTCTCTCCTTTCTTGGGTTTAGAACCAATTTGGCTGGCTGACCACCTAACTCCTTCAGCACATGATTATTGTCCATCGCATGATTATTGTCCATCATCATGTTCATCCTCATCAAGAAACTCATCAATTTCTCACACAGTCCTGTGGTAAAAATGCAGTTCAGCTCAGTATATTTAATAAATATGTATATATTTATTTATTAGTCATTTGGTTTAAACATAAACCTTTCACACCTTAAAATAAACATTTAAAATCACATTCCAATGAGTGCATAACACTGTCTCTGCTCATAAAACATACACAATTCATCTATTAAAACCCACAAATCTCCATCAATTAAAACCAGCATATTTGAATGAATTTATTGAAAAATATGTATTCCCCCACTACCCAACCAATCCTAAACTCCCAGGAAATGATGTTTTCACTCTTTGTTGATTCCTGGAAAAATTTCCTCCAAGAAGTTAATCAGTGCAATGGTTAGGCTCATGCTCCTCCCCCTCTTACCCCCCAACGAAACTGTTCCAAAATTCATCTATGGATAGCGTTTTTCAATGTGTTTAAAATTTTGCCCAAATACAAAGTGTGTTTCTCTGTAAGGCTCTGGCAAGCCAAGGCAAGATGGTACAATGTCTCCTTAGATTCACACACACTAGAAAACCTGCAATTCATATCTGGCCCCCTCCATTGTTTCCTGCTGATCAAAATCTCCTTAATGGGGTACAGGTTCAATCGAAACCTCAAAAACCTTGCACGCAGAACAATCTCAAATTTCTCAAAAGTATGTTGAGATTCCGACATTCAACTGTAACATTTCGATACACCTTGTACTCTCCCCTTGAGTTTATTGTGTCCACCAATCTTTCTTCCACAGTGTTAGGCAGAATCACATACAGTACCCTTTGGGAACACTACATGCAATTAAGACTACAAGTGTAAGCACAATTTCACCTTTGGTACAAGCCCGTACTACACAGTAAAGTGGTAGCGATGGCTGAGCTGTCAGACTTATCTCAAGAGTTTAAGTGAGCAGTAGAACAAGTTAGACAAAGGACTAACTAATACAGTGATTCAAACAAACACTTACTCAAGGTTTCTTGTTAAAAGAATATACATTTATTTACTCAGTCAGTTAGAAAACATTACACTAGCATAAGCAGCTCAATATCACATACTAATAAACCACAAATACGCAACCGGTAAGTAAATGAACAAGTTTAGCTCCCCTGAAGTGGGAGCAAAATGGCACTTAAGAAACGTAATAAAGGGGTAAAAAGACAAGGTTATAAGAATTGACAGCCCAAATACATTCATAGGCAAAGCAAAGGGTTTCAGTTAACTACAGCCAGTATTTCTTCTCTATAGGCCTGGCCCAAAGTCAATGGTTCAGAGTCTTTGAATAGGATAGCTACAGTTCTGGTAGATAATGGTTAAGTCTTTGCCACAGAGTTTAAAAGAATTCAGCTAGGCAAAAAGTTTGATGAATGTTTAGGGAAGGAGAAGCCTTCGAAGTTGAGGAAAGTTTCACGCACTTTCTCGATGGCCGAAAAGATTTCCGGACCGCGTTTGCACAGTACCTTGTTAATGAAGAAGAGCTGTAGCTGAGGCAGTTGTTCCTGGCAGTTCGAGCAGATATCGCTGTTCCTGAGCTTCAGTTGTGGGGGCATGGAGGAGGACTATGGGAGGGTCCTGCAATGTGGGTGTCTTAAAGTACCCGAGCTGGTTTCCTTCCCTCTGGCTATCCGGTTTTCAACAGCACTCTGATGAAAATTTGACCAGATGGGGACGGTGTCCAGGTAGCTTGAGAGTTGGTTGTTCCCACCAAACTCAAGGGAAGAAATTAACCTTGAAGGGCTTCTCTGTGTATGGAGTTTCAGGCAATTCGGACCTGCAGTAGGGCTTCACCGGTCGTCCAGGAGTTGCAGCAGTCCTCTTCCTTCAGCTCGTCTTCGGTTCTTTCATTCCAGTGGTCGACTCTGCTTTCCAAGTCCCAGAGACCTGCTTTTAAACAGTTTTCCCCAATTCATTCCAGCCTGGCTATCACTCACACAGCAGGGTAGCTGTCCTTACCGGACAGCCAAGTGGCCAATCATGCCAGAGTGCATTCAGGTCTCCTACGAGACTAAGCACAGGGAGTTTCGGGCACCTCCCTCACATCCTGTTTACCCCAGACACCATGGCGCCAGAAAAGGGCTTCATCACTGAAACCCACCAAAAGGCCAATGAACAAAGGGACCAAACCTGGTTTGGTGCGCAGAGACACACACAAGAAGGACCTTTCCAAAAAGAAATGGTGAAAAAAGTCGACCAGAGTCTATTTTTACAGATAGGTCTTGGGTGCCATATTGAAAAGCATGGCTGACCCGATTTTTAGCTACCATTGTTAGCGGTCGTGAAAAATCATGGTAGTTTAAACTAAACCACTGCCACTAGCCATTTAAAGTTGGAAAGGGTAACATTTTACTGTTACATGAGTGTTTTGACTCAGGGGAAGCTAGGCAACCCCTCCAGCACTCTATAGGAAGATAGTGTGTGCTGGGTCAGTACATTTAAAGAGACTAGTAAAGTCAATTTAACTTTACATGCTCAGGGAGACAGTAGCCAGTCCCAGAGAAGGTATTTAAACCTTGGGAAGTCTGAAAGACATCCCTGTACCGCTGCACTGAAGGTGCTGTGTGACACACAGAAAAAGATAATGCCTATGGAGTTGTTTTAAAACTCCATAACCAAAGAACACAAATGCAAAACACACAAAATACATCAAAATCAAAATACATGGAAGAGTGGGAAAAAAAGACTCTCACTCTTCCCAGGTAAAATAATAAAATCCTAGAAATCCAGCAAAGTTGCTGGGGGTCTCAAAAGGTAAGGGAAATTAGCACATATTGAGAATGCTCCCTAACACTCCTGGATGAATCTCCTTACTCCAGTCGGTCAAATATCCTGGAGAGACCATCAGCATTTTGATGGTGACACCCAGACCTGTGTTCAATGGTAAAATCAAACCCTTTCAGGCTGATTGACCATCTCAGTAGTTTTGGGTTTTCCCCTTTCATTTGCATCAACCGTCTCACAGGTTGGTGGTCAGTCTGAATCACAAAAGTAGATCTATACATGTATGGTCTAAACTTCTTCAGTGACCACACATTAGCAAAGCACTCACGCTCAATGGTTGCCCACCTTGTTTCCGGTTCCTTCAGCTTCCTGCTGATGAAGCACCTGGGGTGCTCCCTACCTTCATCATCCAGTTGACTAAGGACTGCACCTATACCTGTATTTAAAGCATCTGTCTGCACAATGAAGGTTTGGTTATAGTCAGGAGCTCTTAGGACTGGAGCTTGACAAAGGGCTTTCTTTAGGTCTTCAAATACTTGAGTGCCCTCCTCATTCCACCTGGCCTTTTTAGGGAATTTGGGAGATGAGATCACATTTAAGGGAGAAGCTATGGTCCCATAGTTCTCAATGAAGTTCCTATAGTAACCAGTGAGGCCTAAGAAGGCTCTCACCTGGGTTTGAGTAGTAGGGGTGGCGCAGTTTTGTACAGCTTGTACTTTGCTAGGTAATGGTCTGATTCCACCTCCTCCTACCTCATGTCCAAGGTAGACCACTTTATTCTAACCAATTTGACATTTATTAGCCTTTATGGTCAGATGGGCCTGCTCAAGAGCGTGCAAAACATATCCTAAGTGGTCAACATGTTGTTTCCAAGTAGAGCTGAACACTACAATGTCATCCAAGTGTGCCATGCACAAGTCCTCCATCCCATTCAGAACTTGATTAACCATCCTTTGGAATGTAGCAGGTGCATTCTTTAATCCAAAAGGCATTACCTTAAACTGGTAGAGGCCTGCTGGGGCTGAGAATGTAGTTTTCTCCTTAGCATGGTCTGTCAGTGCTATTTGCCAATAGCCTGAAGTGAGATCAAATGTACTGAGGTACTTGGCTGAACTAAGTTTGTCCGTCAGTTCATCTGTTCTTGGTAAAAGGTGGGCATCAGTCTTGGTGACTGCATTAAGAGCTCTATAGTCCACACAGAATCTCAACTCCTTGGATCCTGCCTTTGGTACTAGAACAACTGGACTAGACCATGGACTGGTAGAGGGCTCTATTACCCCGAGATCAAGCATCTTGTTGACCTCCTCCTTTATGTGGGATCTTACATGATCTGACATCCTGTAACCTCTGCTTTTAACAGGTAAACGGTCACCAGTTTGAATATCATGCTGGCCCCAAGGGGTCAAGCCTGGTGATTGTGAAAACAGGGAGGCAAAGTGATTTAACAGAAACTTGCACTCCTCCTGTTGTTCAGGAGTAAAATTAAAGAGAGATTAACTCCTACTATTTTCTCATCTAAAGGCTTGCCTCTGAGTAGACCAGGTAGAGGTTCACGCTCCTCCTCCTCTTGAGCTGAAGCTAGAAGCAAAGCTCCCACTTCTGGTCTTGAGACATAAGCTTTTAAACAGTTGGTGTGAAAGACTCTGGGAGCCTCCTTAGGATTGCCTTGGTCCACCAAATAGTTGACCTTTCTAGGTTTACCCACAACCTTGAAGGGGTCCTATCCATTTGTCCTGTAAGGCCCTCTGCCTTGTAGGTACCATAACTAGAACTAGTTGGTCTTGAGAAAACGCAACCATGTTGGCCTTCTGGTCATGCCAATGCTTTACCAGAGCCTGATCTGCTTTCAAGTTGTCTGGTGCTTCTGCCATCATGTGTGACATTCTCCTCCGGAGACCTATCACATAGTCAGTGCAACGCTCAGCTGGTATCCACAGGGACGCCATCCGATCTGGTTGGACTGCCTTCGACCTGGATCCTCCTCTCCTGGGTTCTCACTCTGCCAAGGATCTGATCTGGAATACAGGAGTTTGGATTTAGCCCACAGTCTCCTCCTCTATGGGCCCACCTCCGTCGTGAACCCTCCGATTCCCGTTAGAGTCTTACTCACCTTGGATTCGGATATGGTGCGCTCTCCGTCCTGCAACTCTGTGCAGGGGTGCGTTGTGGTTGGGTTGCTTTGCCGTCGAGTTGCTTCACTGGCGCGGGCCGTGAGTCCAGACCTGCTGCAACTCAGTTCTTCAGATAAGTCTTTTGTTTTGCTTGTTTGTTCTTATTTGTTATTGCCCCTGTTAATTTTTTTTGCCTCCCTTGGGTGCGGGAGGAATGGCGAATTTGCCGTGCTGGCTGGAGCTGTGCCTGAGATGGTAGGTGACTGCGCTGAGCGCGGCGCTATGTGCGCTTTTATGATGTGCTAACCTGCGTTATTCTTCTTTACAGGTCGCCGTGATGTTCCGAATGGTAGCTGGCAAAAGGATGCGGAGCGGTGAGAGGACGATGTCTGAAATCACCGTTGAGTAAGTCTGCGGCAGATTGATGGAAGGCCGGGATGAGAATAAGTCAACCGCGACTTCCACTCAGGTAAGCGTGCTTCCGAATTGTTTAAATGTGAAATGTGAACGATTACTAATGTTGTCTTTTGTTTCTATTACCTTCCTTCAGGTTGATTCCAAAGGGAGCGTGCACCATGATGCCAGAGATGCAGGACACTGGATTGAACAACAGACGCTGGAGTACTTGCAGGTAAAGATGAATGATTATGTTCTTCCTCTTCTTTCCACAGGTGCAGGCCCGGAATGCAGAGATCAGACCTCGGTGAATGTCACGCTGCGAGTGCAGAGCAACACGAAGCGTGTTCTGCAGCTCAGGCTTGGCTTTTATAGTCTGTAGGTATCCCAGGTGTCTTCAGGGCTGACCACACCCAAAGAGCTGGACCGCATGGTTCAGTTCTCAAACTGAACCATGTGGGGGCATCCATGTTGTGCTATTGCCATTGGGGATTACAGCCGCTCTTTCTGCAGCATGAGCCTGGCACCAAAGGCACCAGGACTGACTCCAAGAGGGTCTTTGGGAGCATGATTGGGCCCTTGGGGCTACGCAGGAATACTGCAATGTGGTCCTGAGGCCCCGAATGCCAGGGCCAGGGGCTATGGTCGTGACAGTCAGTGACTCTCACTGGGTTGGGGGAAGGAGCACTCTCCAACCCCTCCTTAATTAGGGCCAAGGGCCATAGAGAAGTTCAAAGGGACTAAATCCAACTCCCACCTGAGGGACTTCTCTATAAGCAAATAGAAGGCATGGCAGTAGAAGGTCCCACTTTCTTCTAAGGGGTTCCTCTAAAGCACCTATCATGCTCTTCATTGTACAGTTGAACCTCTCTACCAATCCATTTGTCTGAGGATGGTAGGCAGCTGAGAACTTGTAAGTCACTCCACAGTTTTCCCACATGTCCCACATGTAGTGGGACATAAAATTGGACCCCCTGCCAGAGATAACCTCCTTAGGAAAACCTACTATGCCAAAAAATACCAAGTAGGGCCTTAGCAAGAGCCTGCGCTGTTACAGTCCTCATAGGTATAGCTTCAGGATACCTAGTAGCATGGTCTACTACAACCAGGATAAACCTGTTACCTGAAGATGTTGGAGGGTCTAAGGGACCAACAATGTCAATTCCTACCCTCTCAAAAGGAACTCCCACCACTGGGAGAGGCACCAAGGTGCCACATTCCTGGCTCCACTCTTGCCAGAGGTTTGGCAAGTCTGACAACTCCTACAGAACTTATCTACATCAGACCCCAATTTAGGCCAGTAGAAATATGAAGAGAGCCTTTCCTTGGTCTTCTTAAAACTTAAGTCACCAGCCAAAGGTATCTCATGGGCTACCTGTCTGCTTTCAAGAGGCACTACAAGTCTTCTGTAGTTCCCTTGGATAGACTCAGTCGGTTCACTGTAGAAGAGGCCATCTTCCAGTGCAACCTATGCTTCCCTGCTTCTTGCCCTTCCAGCTGGGAAGCTGCCTGTTGGTGAAGACCTTCAAGAGTAGGACACTCTCTTTGACCTCTGCTGAAGTCTGCCCTACAGGGTCCACCTTCTGCTAGTAAAGACTGCAGCTCAGCATGGTCTGCATGATCCAGATCTCCAACAGGATCAAGGTCCTCTTCCAGCTCTGATTCCTCAGCAGCTGATTCAACCACACAAGGTTGTTCCACACACTCAGCCTCAGCTGGTGGAGGAGTCACAGGTGTGACTTTGGACAGTCCTCTCGGGGATGTCCTTGTTGGTAGCACAGGAGTGCTGGCTGGTTTCTTCCTGGGGGTTTAGGTTTCCCCTTTTCCTCTTTCCTCTTAGAAATTGCAGTCAGTAAGTCCTGTGGACTGGGAGTTATAGTTTCCTCTATAATCTCCTCTTGAGCCCCTTAAGGTACTCTCTCTGGCCTTCCTAGTCTGCTCCTGTTTCCTTTTGCTGGGAGGCCTGGGGTGCTTGATACAACTCCAAGAGTTTGTAAGTCATTCCCCAATAGGACTCTCCCAGGTACTTCACTCTGCACACTTACAGGTATCTTGACAGTCATGTCATTCCACTGGATGAGAGCTGGTAACTGTGGAAGCATTTGGACAGGGCCTCCAGCAAGCTTAGTTAGGAATTTGGGTGCCTTAGCGACATCCTCAATCTTGAAAAATGATTAATCAACTACTGTTATGCTGACCCCAGTGTCTCTGATGGCAGGGGTCTCCTGACCATTCACAAGAACACTGTCTTTGTAATACTCTTTAGTATTGTCTGGAATAGGGTTATACACATCTACGTTCTGTTGTTCCCACAGATCCAGGGGTACTAAAGAAACACTGGCTGAGACTTTCATGGGTTCCTCAGCCAGTAAGTGAAAGTTTCCACTTGCCATTGGCACTTCATCCAATGGGGAGAAGGCTAAGGAGACAGTGTGGATCCCTGAAGGTTTACCCTTACATCTGGGATCCCCTTTCACATGGTCAGTTGACCCACAAGCATAACATTTACCAAATGTCTTTATGAATGGGGGTTTGTTCTGACCTCCTTCTGGTTTGCCACCAGGAGGTACACTAGCCTGATTTGGTTTCCCTGGTGGCTTACCCTTGTTATGTTTGGGGCCCTCTTTTGGATTGGAAGTATTAGAATTCTCTTTGATATCTTTCTTGTGCTGCTTCCCTCATCCTTCTTCTGAGTTACCCCAGAATCCTTGTGAATAGCCCTGTTGGCAACCCACAAGGCAGCAGCCCTTGCTAACTTGTTTGGATAAATTTCCATAGAGTCAGCCAAGTGCTGTCTCAGCTCAGGAGAGCAGGCATCATAAATAGATTCCAACATAAACAGATTTCTCATACCTTCATAAGTGTTAACTCTGTAACCCTTAACCCATCCATCTAAGTTTTTCAAACATTCAGTCACCCAGGTAGCCCAAAGGGTACCATCATGCTTTTGAGGGTACTAAACCTCTTAAGATACTGAGAAGGGGTCTTCCCAAATCTAGCTATCAAAGCTAGCTCCACAGTTTCATACTCCTTTCTGTCTATATCCCCCAACTCCATTACCACATCAGTTGCAACAAGGGGTAGCCTAGAAAAAAGTCAAGGATTCCCTGTAATGTCTTGAATCCCATGGTTATATTCAAAAGCAGGCAACCAATCCAAAATATCAAGCTTAACCTCATACATACTTACTGCTTCTTTGGGCATGCGAGGCCTCTTAGGACTGGAATACCTAGAAGACTCTGGGAGAGAACCAGTTTTTATCAAGTTCTTGATGTTTGGTTTCAGTTTGAGCTTGGATTCTTATAAACTCTAACTCAAGTCTCATTCTTTCTAAAGAGAGAAATTCAGGACTGCAATTAAGACTACAAGTGTAAGCACAATTTCACCTTTGGTACAAACCTGTACTACACAGTAAAGTGGTAGTGATGGCTGAGCAGCCAGACTTATCTCAAGAGTTTAAGTGAGCAGTAGAACAAGTTACACAAATGACCAACTAATACAGTGATTCAAACAAATACTTACTCAAGGTTTCTTGGTAAAAGAATATACATTTATTTACACTGTCAGTTAGAAAACATTACACTAGCATAAGCAGCTCAATATCACACACTAATAAACCACAAATACGTAACCGGTAAGTAATGAACAAGTTTAGCTCCCCTGAAGTGGGAGCAAAATGGCACTTCAGATACTTAATAAAGGGGTAAAAAGACAAGGTTATAAGAATAGACAGCCCAAATACATTCATAGGTGAAGGCAAAGGGTTTCAGTTAAATACAACCAGCAATTCTTCTCAATAGGCCTTGGCCAAAGTCAATGGTTCAGAGTCTTTGTATAGGATAGCACAGTTCTGGTAGAGAACGGTTAAGTCTTTACCACAGAGTTTAGAAGAATTTGGCTAGGCGAAAAGTTTGACGAATGTTTAGGGAAGGACAAGCCTTTGAAGTTGAGGAAGGTTTCACGCACTTTCTCAATGACCGAAAAGATTTCCGGACCGTGTTTGCACAGTACCTTGTTAATAAAGAAGAGCTGTAGCGGAGGCAGTTGTTCCTGGCAGTTTGAGCAGATCTCGCTGTTCCTGAGTTTAGTCGTGGGGACAAGAAGGAGAACGTTGGGAGGTTCCTGCCCTGACCAGCCCAAGGATGAGGCCAAAAGCTTAGCAAGACGTCGGTTTAAGGTGTGAGTGCCTTCAAGTCCACGAGCTGGACACCGTCCCCATCCGGTCAGATTTTCATCAACGTGTTGTGGAAAACCGGATAACCAGAGGGAAGGAAACCAGCTCGTGGACTTAAGACACTTCATGCACTTGTGCTAGGAGAAATGCGGTCAGGCCTAGTATGCTAGTTTTCCTGTTTAGATCATTCAGAAAATTCAAGGCCTAAGAATGATTACTGTATTCCCTTGTTGACTTCCCGCCTTGAAGTGCTTTGAAGCACTCCTCCTGTGTATAAGGGCTGTATAATTAAACAATTACAATTACAATTACAAAGACTCCCCTAAGTCCGATATGAAAACTTTGAAAAGTGCTGGCGCCAGTGGGCACCCTTGTTTCAGGCCTTGCTTAATTGTTATTGACTCTGAGAGCATCCCACTAGCATCCAACCTTATTCTCCGACTCATGTTAGAATAGAGGGCCTGTATCATTTGTAGCAATCCCACTGGGCATCCCCTATGCACTAATTTATCCCACAGCAACTGTCGATCCAACGAGTCAAAAGCCTGCTCATGGTCAACAAATGGCAAATATATTTTCTCTTTTCCCTTCATGATTATCGTCTTTAAGATATTTAACAGGAATACATTCAAGCTAGATCCCACCAGTTTTACAAAGCCTGACTGATATGAATCAAAGCTTTCTGTAAGGGTGACCCAATTCATCAGCCTCTTTCACAACTAGGACGCATAGATTTTCCCGATCACGTCCAGAAGGGAAATTGGACGATAGCTTCCCAGATTCTCTCGAATTCCGTTTTTTAAATAGGAACAATAATTGATGTTTTCCAGGACAGCAGAACCATCCTTAAGTTATCTATCTTTCCAAATAACACAAATAGAAAATATTCCCATGCGTTCGGCTCAGTTTTAGAAATTATATTAGTTAGGCCATCCGGCCCCAGAGTCCTTGAATTACTTGCACTTTTAATCATGTCATGTATATCATCTTTTTCAAACCCTAGAGCCCAACTACCCCCTGCATATCTTACATGTGCCCCTCTCGTGTCTACTGGGTTTTCAAAAAGTGCTGTATTATGCCTCACCCAAGCTGTTTCGGAAATTGCATTTACTTGCAGAGCTTTAGGGTCCGAGCCCATGGAATAGATCAGTTGCCACACTTCTGATATATTCTTATTACGCAGGTTTGACAGCATACTTTCAGAGTCTCTTTGGACCATTCTCCATCTAAAGGCATGACCGGATTGCGATACTTCTGTCCTCTTTTTTTCAACCTCAAGCCTAACAGAGGACCCTGGACTAACCTTATTTGCCTTAGATCAGATCGGAGGAGCCGTTTCCCCCTCATGATGTCTACATTGTAAACGTGTGTCAGGGCAAATTCCTTCCTCTTATCTCTCTAGTTGACATTCGTAGTCCGTTACGACCCTTCGCCCCTTCCAAATCGGAGTAAAATAGACCAATGCAAATGTAAGATATTATGTTCATTTCTTGAAGTGGTTATGATTTCAAACCTTTTAACATCCTCCAAAAGCTTCCCACTTCCAAACACGTAGTCAATTGTACTAGACTCCCCCCACCCCTTTCCATATTGGTTGGCCCGGTATGGCCGTTTGCACCTGCCCATTTAACATGTGTAGATTTCTGTTTCTCACTTCTTGTCCCCATATCCATCTCCTCGACACCTTATCCTTTTTCCTTAGAAGAATCCTTTCCCTCCCCCTCTCCAGACATTCAAACTCAGAAATGTTTAGGTCCCCGCAAACTATAATCTTGGCCCCCGGCCGGGCTTCCAAACACTCATTTAGGGAGTCGATAAATGTTTCCAAAAATATCCCATCTTCCTTATCACCCGGTTTCCAATATAGATTGCAGACTATGTAGCATTGGTCCCATGTAATAATGTCGCCACAAAAATCTCGCCATGCAAAAATATCGCCGAAAAATGGCCGTTTTTGTGGCAAATTTTTTTTTTGCCCCTGTCCCCATATATATGGCCACCCATATAATATCGCCGCAACCTTTTCCCGGCGATATTATTTACAGCAACCATAAATATGGGGATAATATTACCTGATACCGTAGCATTCAGTGCAGCGTTTGTGATTAACTTCGATGGTCACCATTTGAATGTATGGATTAGGGTGCATAATTCCCAACACCTCCATATTGCAGCCATTCTCAACAGCCATCAGAAGCCCCAAAGACAGCCTTCCCTTTGCTCCCTTCAAAGCAGAGTTGAGAATGACTGAATAACCCTCCATTATTGATGATCGCACAGCCATGTTTCTTGTAAGCATATCAGAGTGGGGGCTCTCATTTGTGATGTACCCAAGCCAAAAAGATGTTTAAAACCTCATGTTTTCCATGATATTAGGATAGTGTCTCCCGCAGCATTTCCTTTTTGTGTTAATATGATCTTTTATTTACCAATAGTGCCTCACATAGCCATGCTCAGCAGTCAGTATCCTTTGATGCCGAATGATTTTCCAACCCATACACCACATTACTCTGCATACCAACTTAGCCTCCCACCATGATTGTAAACAGGACTGACAGATCCAGTCTCCCCTCCTGGTTACTAGAGATTCGAGTGCTACCCTTTTCCATTTCTTCCTTCTCTGACTGTCTGTCTCTTATAGTGGGCCTTACCAGTTGGTTTGCAGATTTCACTCATCCCTCGCCCACCTCCTTTGCAATTCCCTTCATAGACAATGCTACATTCGCCAGATCGGGCCCCAACAAGAGTAGCCCTTCAGTTTAATCAACAACATTCCTTTCACCAGACTATATAATAAATAAATATGCACCTTGGCCAGACGATTTTCATTGCTGAATTCCATCAGGTCAATCCCCCTAGTTTCAATTGATCTTATCCTAGAGATGCAGCAGAAGAGCCTCAGTACATTGTACCTGTTTAAAATTAAGCCATCTGCCAGGCTACACAATCTTTCCAAACCGAAACAATGATTAAACTAGTTTCTGAACATAATGGCTCCCTTGCCATTTCCACATATGGGTTTTTCCGGGAGAATCTTACCCACACGCCTGCATCTGTTCCCACACATTTCTTTTCCAATTGCCAGTTTAAACTCATATTGGTTGGGGTAGTCTTGACTTATACCCTCACCAACAACTCCCCCTCTTTTCTCCACTTGTTGGGGTAGATCATCTTGTTCTTTCTGAAAGTCTTTTTTTAATCCAACTTCTGTAGTACTGCTTTATGTTTTTGCTCCAGCCTCCATGAGGTCCTAGGTTCTTGTGTGGACTGGATAAACACTTGTTGGTCTAAATGCTATCTCAGTGGAACGACAAGGGGCTCTTGTTATCCTCAAGTTAGATGACCTTAGTTGCCTTTGTCTAAGGCAGTGAATACTATATTTCCTCCACTGTATTCTTTTGTCCTTTTGCTGTCCTCCCTCAAATCTACTGAAATGGAAGCCTCTTCCCAATGTTCATTAATTTAGGTAGTTGACAAGCTCATCACAGTTTTATAGAAGCAGTTGGTGAATCCTCTGCTTCAGATATTTCACCACCTTACTCCTTGCGAGTCACCTCCCGGCCTTGACTCCCCGATATTCCCCTAGTTGAAGAACCAGCTCTGTTTAGATTTCTTCCACCTTCCTTTTTCTCCGGCAAGCTTGGCAGTGTCAGATTTCTTAGAAACGTTTGAGAAACATTAGATCTCGTTTTCTTTCCATTGTTCTAATTTTTTGTTTTCTTAGTAATTGTTGTTGCTGGCACCTCTGTTTTTTCATCTTTCTCCTAGGAAAAATTGGATAGTCTCTATTTAAAGAATTCTCCCTCCCCCTCAGGGCTGTATATTTCCGCAACTTCATCAGCAGAGGCATCCGAAGATGCAGTTCCAGAGCCTTCATCGATTAACTGATGGACATTTTCTCTTAGAGCAGCCCCCCTCTCACTTGAGAGCAGTTTAGGGGCTGCTGCTACCTCCAAATATGGAGCTAATGTTGGGCCATTCAGATGTCTCTTCCGCCACATCACCACAGTTTGTATGACTATCCCGAGAGCCTTCCTTGCAATTACTTCAATTTTAATGCTCCCTGACATAATGCACTCTCTCTAAGCAGTGTGGGTGATTGAGGAGAAACACTTCTCAATAGCCAACATCCTCTCTTTGAATTTTTCTTTTCACACAGTCCTTGATAAGAGATTCTAAGGACTTCTGCAGGGTTTTGGCATTAACCTCCAAATTATTCGTAAAGTTGCCCTGCATCGCTGTCACATATTCTTCTAATAGAAGATCCATTTAGTATGCATAATAGCTAACATATTCTTTTAAATTATCATTTAACACCTCATATAGCTTCAGGAACGGGGCGAGTGTGATGTTCAGGGCAGACATCGTACCCATGTCTATCCCCCCATCCTTCAACCATTTGTTTCGCGTTCACTTTAAATGCGTTCGACCCATTTTTCCTCCTTTTGCACCTAACCGACGATGGCAAAATATATGGTTCAGGAAATGAGGAACGCTCCAAGGAGGACGAGTATGACCGCTGGTAAAACAAACTAGCTCACTCTTTGGCCCTCCGGTAGTGTGAATAAAGTTCCTGTCACCGTCTTGGTATATTTATTAGGAGTAGGGGTATACATCCCTACTACAGTCTCTGCAGGTCCCCTACTCATATTCTGGATTGATGACCCCTCTATCCTCGACTGAGATTCTTCTGAAACAGGGACACAGCTTACAGAGGTTTCTTGAAGGTTTCATGAATTTGATTTGACAATGCGCTTCTGCTCGATCGATTGGGTCTAAATATTCAAAGGTATGCTTATGTTTACGGTTTCCTTCACAAGTACACCCGCCATGGTTAAGGTGTTTGTGCGTACTCGTAGATCAATTTGTCACTAGCCTTAAAGTCTTTTGTGCAATATACATGGCTATCTCCACCTTTTGGGCCGATTGTTGTAGAAGACACTAGTAGGGTTCTCTCAACCGGGTATGGAAACCAGCACTTTACCCCCTTCACCGCCCCACATACCTGATCTTTTGTTGAGCTCTATAATACGAGCCCGGCCTCTGTTCGTCAGCAACAATGGGCACCTTATCAAAATCAAAGTTTAATGGTAACAGCAGGACTTTTGTTTGCTCCGGTTTTGCCATTCCTGGGACTCTAGTCGTTTGCTGTTGAAAATCTAGTTCAGCCAACACAGTTGACTCTAACAGATATGAGTCTGCCATTTCAGTGAGACCTCTCACCGCCAGGCTACCTAGGGACCCTTTAAAAAAAAAAGTTTTTTCTTTTGTAATAGTGTCCACCTCCAAATCTGCAGGGATTTTTCTCTTCAAATATAGTTGCGTTTTGAGGGGCGGGCATTTGCAGCTCTCTATTGGGTCGCTCTATGGGCTCATCCATATCAGCCGGTCAGTTCCTTTATGGGCTCTTTAGAATATACAAGCACATGAGGGCCAATAAGTACACTTTTTCCAGTCCTTCATGGTAGGCCCATGTTAGACACAGGCCGTAGGGCATCCTGTTGTACTTGTACATTGTATGCCCAAGGGTTCCGTGTCGTGTGCCCACCCCGGGCCAGTCTTACTGCACATACCTTCTGCACTGGTGTGTGGGCAAACTGCTTCTCTGTATAATTCCCCTGCTCTTGTTTGCACCAGTTCACTTTCAATTCCCAGATCACAGGGACACAGGGACAATCATTTTATAATTGGGCATATTAGTTTATGAAACATCAGTTTCAAAATGTCCGTTGACGGTTTCAAATTGCAACTTTACACATAAGAGACTGGGAAGGAGTTCAAAGAGTTCCTAAGATGCAACATTAAAACAGTAATTTGTCAGTGGTTCAAGGCTCCAGTGTCATGATCGGTTGCATTCTCATGAGAAATTGATGGAGTTGATGGGTGGCAGATGAATAATGATCTGCTGGTCATCTCAAATGTCTCAATGTTTTTGCACTTTGATTTGGGAATTGTGGGTTGGGCTGTGACATCACAGACATTGGCGAGGGGGGTGTGGCACGGTTTGCAGGACGCAATCATACCTCACTTGGGGAACTAACTTAATAATGCAATATGGTTTGATGCTAATTAGTATGCGCGATTATAAAAGTTCTTTAGCGGCATATCTTTGACAGCACCTTTGTGTTCTGCATTCTGTGTGAATTTTGCTTTCCCAGCTGCGTCTGGGTGCAGAATAAATTGTGTTACTCATTGCTCGATATACACTTCTTTTTTTAGATTGCTTTTATAATTTCTATTGATCAGTTCTGAGGCAACCTGCTGTACAGTCCAGTCCCATGAGCAAAATCTTCGCAATACCGGGCACAGTGGGCCTCATTTTCTAATTCTTTAACACAGGTCATCACATGTTCCATCTTCTTAGAAAGGTCAAGGACTACATCCAAGCTCGGATCTCCTTATGTCTATTGTACCTCTCGTATTTTATTCTCTCTCACCTTGACCATAAACTGATCCTCATAGCCGCTCATTGTATGTTGCCACAAAGTAGCCAATTCACATAAACCAGTAACAAAGACTTCAATAGTCTCCCTATCAGCCTGTTCATGTATGCCAAAATAGTACCATTCCAAAATGATGCAGGACTTCTTCTGAAAGTGAATGTCCAACTTGCGTAAAATTACTTCATATGGATTAAAATGTTCCCCACTAGTTGGACCCTCACCATCGCCACAAGGAGAAGCCAGTGCGGGTTCAGGCAGGCTTTTTAAAATCCTGCATCCTTCAAAACCAAGACTGTGCATCAGGAGTGCACGACTTCGAACAACACTAATGTATGGCTAGCACGTAATCTTGGAAGTCACCTTTCCAAGTTTCTCACCTTGTCACATGCTCTCCAAGATTTGCTGGAAACGGGTTAGGTAAACGCACCACGTTTTTTTAGTTACATGCTGGAAAGCTCTCTTCCTAGAATTATTTATTTTTTAATTTGAATTTATTCCAAGAGACGCCTTACATACCAATGTTCACCTCATTTGAATTTGCAGTGCTGTCCCAGTTAAGCCACCTCCCTTTAAAATGGCCGCCATCACAACCTACTACAAGGATGGCCAGCTAATTGCCAGAGATAGAAATGCCCCAGTGCACGTCTGACTCTAATATAGGCGCCATGAGGAAGCATGCACATGATTTCCTGATTCAACGGTCCTCCCATCCCTCCTCACCATGATCAAGTAAGATGCTGAACACTGCTGCATTCCACTGATGCTGCTTCCACTAGCTCTGCCAACTCCTTTGATGCTGGCACTTTTGTCCCCAGCACTGCTTTTCTGGAACCAACCAGATCGGTTTGGAGCTTCACAAAACCTCCCACACTTGATGTCAGCCTCTCATTGTCCTCTGAGCTCCTCCTGAGAGTAGCAGCTGCCGGCCACCACCCCACAGCAAAAGTTGTTATCCCTGAGCCACGGAAAGATGGCAGGAGGACGCTTCGGGGGCCACAAACAGAAGCTTGTCGCCCCTTCTGTAACGAGGATGCCTCAGGGGTAAATCATTTGCTTATTTATTAGCATATAATTCAAGCGAAGTGCAATGGATTAACGTGCCCCAGCCTCCTTCACTGCATCTTCTTCAACTGCCCTGCACTGTAAAATATCTTAAGCATTTTAACCCTCAAAAATTCCACCTGAGAACACAAGTGCACTCCCTTCCCCATGATATCATGCAAAAAATAACTATATCTATATATATAAAACACTGAGGTGTGTTTCCATAATAAGCTGATGCAGTTTATAAGTGTTAGGTTTCCCTCTGCTGTCCAAATGGCAAAGTGCACCCACTTCAACAACAGCTATCATTTCAACAGATGGATGCAATTTATCAGTGTTAGGTTGCCCTGTGCTGTCCAAATGGCAAAGTGCACCCACTTCAACAACAGCTATTATTTCAACAAACAGAATGAGCACAGTTCTACACAGTCATCCTCACCTTCCACTTCAGAATAATTTCAAGTTCTTTCTTTCCACTTACACTTCTCTTCACACAGGGCACAGCGGTTTCAGTGTCAATGAACAGTTAATTACTGGTTCAACGTTTCAGTCTCTAAAAAGTGAAACACTGTAGGACGAATGCCTCCACACAAGCTAAGACTGAAAGTTGGTGCTGTAATTATACTATGTAATCTTATGCCATTGCAGGGACTCTGCAATGGAACAAGGTTGAGAATTACGCCTATTCAAAGACACAACCTAGGGTCCAGTGTGATCGATGGAACTTAGATACTGTTCTTATACTGCGCATACCTCTCATTCCATCTGATACATTTAGCCTTTATCCGTCTACAAAGACAAATCAAAGAGGCCAATGTGAATGATGGAACTTAGATACTGTTCTTATACCATGCATACCTGTCATTCCATCTGATACGTTTAGCTTTTTCTATGACCATTAATAAGTCAAAGGGACCTACCTAGAAGCGATCAGGTATAATTCCGATATTTAAGAAGGGGGACAGAATGACCCTATGAATTATTGACTGATATTGACCTTTAAAATATGCTAGAATGGCGTATGTTACGCCGGGATTTGCTAGTTTTACAATATAATCACTTTGGGATTAAAATCGTATGCAATTCGGCATTAGAATCATTTGGCACTTGTACTTTAAATTGCATGTGTAAGTAAAATAGGTCTCACATTATGCAATATAACGTGCGCATCATCAGAGCACCACTTATGATATAGGTGTTACATTATGGCAAAAACTGTTGAATACAAACTCAGGAGGGATGCTTCATCCTGATTAAGTTCCAAAAACAAAATGGTATTACAGTTTCAGTCTTATTGACTGGGAGGCTTCCACCCCTGCTCCCCCGCCTGGTTCTAATGTTTATTAAGACATGTTATGATATGGAGTATTAATTAATTAAAAAGAATAAATGATACTATTGTGAATACACTGGAATTGGTTGTTTATACAAAAAAGGTTCCTCTTTAATACGGCTCCGATTTCAGCCCTAAATTGTGCCCTGGACTTTTCAATGTTCTTGCCCTGTAAGAGACTGTAAAGTACCAGTAGAATAGGATGTGTTTCAACCCCTATATTTATAGACAATTCCCAAGTTGATCAAGAAATGAAAAGCTTCATAAAATGTTTTTTGAACAATATTAGACCTATGCATAAGAGACATATATCCCCCTCTAAAAATCAATGCATGCAGAGATGACTGTGAATGGTTTGCGCACTATGATGGATATATTTTTGTAATGTGCAATATACCAGAGTTGCCTCACTGTGAGATTAGCAAGGATCCTTTTATGTCCACATATGGTTTCTACCAACGGAAAGCAATCTGTAGTCATTTCAGTTTGAAGAGTAAATTGTTCAGACAGGACTACTTACGTTTGCACTTATATGCAAAAGGTCTGCTCTGTGCAACTGTTCTAATTTCTAGCATGAAATTGTAAAAATAGGTGTTCAAACTGGTGAAATCACTTTAGGACCCCTCTTTTCCTATGTTTTGGAAAATGTTTAAATGCTTGCACCAATTAATGGCTCCAAGATGTATTCACAATGGATCTCTTTGAAATGTGCCTGCTTTACCAGGTTTAAAAAAACAAGCAGTTTTCCATAGGAATCCATTGTATTAAGACCTGTGAAAATGTTTTCTGGCATTAAACAATCTGGTGTTTTGAAGTGGAACCGGATGCATAACGGACACAGTTAGTTGGTTCAGTGCTACCACTCCACCTCAAAACAAGAAGAAAATGACCACGGATCAGAAAAAAGGTGTAAAGAGAGTCTCTGATTTGTGTAAGACCAGTCTTTACACATTTCTTTGTTCTGGGAGATTTGGAAAAAAGCCCCCATATGCTTTAGACATGGTCACCTAGAACCATATTAAGAAACTTTATGGTCATGCAATTTGGCATGGGTTTTGCTCATGTTACTAGATCAACTATTAATTGCGGTAATGCTTATTTGCATGGCAGCAATTTTTACCAGTGCAAATGCCAGTGATAAAACGTACTACACTGATGCAAAGTGTTTTAGCACATAACATATAGAGCCTGCCATGTTGACTGAACAAACTCACTGCATAGCCACTGAAGACCTGCACCTTCTCTAACCCGGTACAAACAGATCTCATTCACTAAGCTATTGCGTTCATCTATCCACAGCCCTGTTAGATTCTCTGCATTCTGAAAATCCCCACTAGTTTCAAATAGAAAACAAAATATTTACTTTAACCACCCTGAACTTCTAGTAGAACTCAACAAGTCATACACTACTACTTCACCTCTACTCCTGAACTACGTAATCACTACTTCAAAACACTCACCATAGGGACAAGATTGATGTAACCTTAATTATGTTATACTCCAAAAGGGGACTTGTCTATTCCTTGATCTACTCAGGTGTCAATGCATACCAAACACGAAAATGATCAGGGTAATTCCAGATAAATAGCGACCCACTCAATTATTCTATTTATTTCTATGCATGTTCTTATAGTTTTATCAAGTGCAATTCATGTATCAAAAGGTAAACACATTCATACAAGTCCATAAACAATACAGTGTTCCACAGGAGTGAAGGTGCAGTACATTACATGTGCATACAATTTATGGTTCACATAATGTTGTTCATTCATAAAATCCAGTCCTTATTACTAAACTAGGACTATGTAAGTCTATCAGCCTTCTTCACTCGGCTGATTAAGCAATATTTATGTGTGGCAGTGCTATATTGTTAGATTGTCAACACAACAGTGTTTTGGCCTCATGAGCTGCTGAATGGTGTTTTTATTACAACAGCCTTCATCAGAACAGAAGTGTTCATTCTCAGTACTCTCGTGAGTGTTCCTGTGTTCAAATATTTATGATACAAATACAAAAACACATAAAATCTCTAATTAAAACGGATTTTATCCGAATGTATTTGTCCTCTGGCAATCATTCTCAAAATTACTTTTTATCCCCCATTGGGACACGAGCCATGCATTTTCATTTAGCTTTCTGTACGTCTGGCTAGGTAGCATGGGATTGTTGTCCATGCTTAGCTGTGTTGATTCTGAAATAATGACAGATCAAACACAGCTAAGCTAATTTGTGTGGGTTTTGAGCAATGTATCATGTCCACTTTCACAGAAGTCCTTTTAGCTGGAAGCACATTCACACATGCGTTTCTAGTGACACTGCAGTGTGATGGCCAATGTTATGATTTAGTGAGAATTCTATAGTTTAGCTAGGTGTTAAAGGAATGTATAGCGACAGTCCCTTCTCAAAGTTCCATCACTTAGTTAGCAACTGGCACGTCTCTCCCCAAACAAGCAGAGACAGTAACCAGTTTATCAAATGTGTTCCCATGAATTTGGAGCATGTGGGTGGCTATCCCTTTCTCAAAGTGCCTCCGGAAAAGTGAACACAAGGCTGTGCCAAGGAAGGAGCAATTAGGTTGCCATTGAAGGACTAGTCTTGTTTATGTGCTACAAGGGGCTTTCTCCTGCTCGACAATGAGGGATGAAGTGAGGGTGTAGAGATAAGCTACATACCACCCTCATGTCTGTCATGCACTAGTATGGGCAGGCCCTCCCCCCTTGGTCACCTCACTAGATAACTTAGAGTAATCAGAGACGTCTTCAGAAAGGGAAGACACAATTTAGCCGGTTAATAACATTTAAATTAAAATTCAATCAGTGTATTACAACCATGGTTCACTTTAATATTGCACTGCGACAGTGACTACATGCAGGGTTATGATAATATATATAAAGGCAATCAAAGTTTTGGTGTGGTTTTTTTTATACAAACTTTTATTACAACTCGTCACAATTTTTTTTTTGTCCCACTTTGCATTTGCTGTTACGTTCTTGACTTTTTAGTTTAAGGCCTTGTCTAGGAAGTTTATCACTGAGCAGGTTAGATGTACCGAGCTTCCACTCAGTATCCGAATCCACAGATCTTCCATCATATCGTTTGCAGGCTTGAATTTGCTCAAGTGGATGGATCTCAACTCACTTACAGCCACACATTCGGTTATTAGATGTTTTAATGACTCTACGTGGTTTTACAATGCCGACATGCTTCATCAGAGACAGGCTTCATTTTTCTCATCACCATCATCTTGTTTGTTTTCAGTATGTTCATTCTAAGTCTGAGAAATGTATCTCTATGGTATCTCGAAGGGAATTGGCACAGATATTTTGGCATTTTATCCACTTTATTCTTTGTCGGACCAAAGTCTAGAGCTGTTGGCATTTTTTCGTACGTGTCCAAGTTGTCTATCCATAACCACTCTTTCAGCTTTATTCTCGCAATTTGTGGGCGATATATCAGTGTGTCCATTGAGATATTTGCATTGTGCATGATGGCTTTCACTTTTTCTGCCCATCTTAAGAGCAAACCTTTGTGTTGATGTTTTCCTCCTGATCTTAATATTTTATATGCTGGTTCAGGATTCGATATTTCCATCTTTCGTAACAAGGACATGGATTTCCATAGTACTGTTCCATAAAGACTTTCCAGGGCCAGTTCATGACGTATTATAGTCATTGAGAGATATTTAGGTAACCTCAAGACTTGGCGCCAGAATAAGCCTTCCATTTTAGACCAGATCTTTTGGTCTATGTTCCAGCCGGCTTCTGCCCCAAAAGTTATTGTGGGGACCACTTTTTGAAGGTAGAATGTACGGAGCGGTATTACAGAAAATTTCCATATAGAGTATGTAGTCTCGCTCCTTGTAAGGCAAGCATGCGGGTCCGATGAAACAGATCTCGAACCCAACTCCACTCACGTATCGAGGTGTTCATCAGTATTCCTAGATAACGAATTCTTCCTCAATGGGTTTGTTATAAATTTGCCATATAAAGTTCTTGTTTTTAGCGAATTGGCTACTGCCAACCTTCATGATTTTTGTTTTCTTAACATTGATTGACAAGTCATTGTCAGTCATATAAGTTTCAAGTTTCAACAGAAGCCGCTGTAGCCCTATCCGAGTCTTGTCGAACAGTACTATGTCGTCGGCGTAAATTGCATAACTTATATGATGTCCATTGATTTTAGGAGGGAAACAGTTGACACTTGCTAGGGCTGTGGGGATGTCAGCAATATAGAGTTTAAACAAAATGGCAGCAAGTGGACATCCCTGTTTCACCCCTCTGGTGGTATTGATAGATTTGGACAGGTCTCCACTTGCATTTAGTCTTATTTAATTTGTATTGGAGTGCAATGCCTTTATAGGTGACAACAAAGCATTTGGGCAGTTTCTTTTTTCCAGCTTCTCCCATAATTTGTTTCGATTTATTGAGTCGAAAGCCTGCTGCAGATCGATGAAGGCCATGAATAGCTGCTCCTTATTGTTCAGTGCTTCGAGCTTCAACAGGTTCACCAAGGCTAGGTTGTTCTCAGTACCGACGCCTTTAGTGAATCCTGTTTGTCTGACGTCCGGTAGATCTATTTCCTTTGCCCATGCAGTTAGCTTTTTTTGTAGAAATGTCGCCAACACTTTTCCGATAGTATCCAAGAGGGCAATCGGGCGATAGTTGGCAGGATCGTCCCGACTGCCCTTCTTGTACACTGGTACTATTATTGCTTCAGTCCAAGATCTTGGGACCTGCTTTCTATCTGCTATTTCCACAAATAGCTTTCTAATGAAGGTTGTCCATGCATGCCTATGTTCTTTTAGCATCGTGTTACTGATGCCATCGGGGCCAGCAGCTCTCAATGTTTTTAATTTGGATATGGCCATAAGAATGTCTTCGTAGGTCTCAATTATGTTCCAGGTTGTGCCATCGTTTCCACTTTCTGCAAGATGTGTCATCTCCATTCCTGTGAAAACCCTTTGATAATGCGCCACACAGTCATTTTCAGTTACTCCATTTGTCATTAGGGCGTCTTGATTAACTGTTCCTTTATTCAGGATTCCCCAAATTTCCCCTTGAGTCGTTTTTTTTATCATTGACAGGATTTCTTCACCATGCTCTTGATCTCTCTGATGGGATTTCAACCAATTCCAATATCGTTGTTTTCTCAGTTTTAGAAGACTCAAGGCATTCATTCCATGCTGTTTTTTCAATTTGATTAGGTCTTTCCTTAGCAGCTTTTTTTGATTTGTCAGGGTGACACTCCATTTATGCTTATGCTCGGTGTTGCGTTGGCAATTTTTCCTGGAAAAACCTGTTTTGAGACTAGGAAGCAGCGGTATATAGTCAAACGAATCAGCAATATCATTGTGTATCTCTTGGATTTCCTTTGACATTTTAATGATTTGATGATCCTTTATTCGTAACCGATTTCGCCCGTGATTTACTTCTAGTGCTTGACTATTGCTGACAAGTTGCTTTTTGCACATTAGCGGGCAGGACAAAACTAATGGACAATGATCACTATTTGTAGTTGGTATGATCTGTAATTTGTTAATTGTTACAAATACATTTCTTGATGTCCAGAAATAATCTATGGTCTTTTTATATCCCATGTTTTCCCAGGTGTGAGTCGGTGGTATATCACCTTTAACATGTCCATTTACCATTATACAGTCTCGAGCTTCCAGCTTTTCACTCCATTGCTATGCTTTTCACTCCATTGCGATCTTCTTGCATTTCCTAGGCATCTTTCACTCGATTTAGCTTTAATTAGCATCCTATGTTAGTCAACCCAGGAGATGTTCAAGTCTCCACACAAGATAATGGCAATGTCTAAGCAGGTCCTTTGATAGTTATCTATTATTTTCGTTACTGCAGATATGAATGCATCAGCCGAGATTTTTAATGGGTTCCAGTACACGTTCAACAATAACAGATATTTTTTGTTATTGTGAACGTTCATGGTTTGGAGTAATGTTCCTTGGACGTAACTGTTGGGATTGATTTTTTCAATTACTTCCCAGTTAGTTCCTGATTTTATCATGGTGATTAGACCAGAGAATGGGCGTCCCTTGTTGTTTTTCACTGCAGGATTTAACAATGTTACATAGCCATCCTTAACCGGTGGCACACGCATCCAGGTTTCCTGGAGACAAATTACAAAGTTGTCAGTTAGATCTACCGGAAAATTGTTATATAAGTGACTGAAGCCCCTAGTGTTCCACGAAATCACAGTCACAGGAGCATCGATTTCCACTTTCGTGAGCTAATGCTTAGTTGACTTGACTGCAGCATTCCCCTTCTTTGAGTTTAACAGTGGTACAATTTTTAGCTGTCTCCTTAGGTCTTCACGTCGCTGAGCTAAAGGGTGTTTCACACTTTTGGAATCCGATGTCTCGATTGAGCCTTGTTTAATTGTTAAGTCATAAGACGAGATCTCAAACCCTAAGCACAAGAGATCTTGCTTCGCGGACAGTAGCATGTTACGTACCGCTTGGGAGTTGATATGCAGTAATACAATATCTACTCGATCTTCTGATAAGTATTCAACAATGCGGATGTCATCGGACGTTATGGTCCGTAGCACTGGTACTGCATGCAGTAGACGCATGATGTTTGCACGGTTCAAATTGACATCCAGTTCATTTCTGAATATGTTTTCAATCATAATTTTTTGGGAGAGAGCCTTGGGTGCATTTCGAGTAACTTCATGAGATTTTAAGGGAGAATTACAGCTGTGCGCTGTTGTGTGTTTCGGGTTCATTACAGAGCGCCAGTTATTTGATGGCTTGAAGCTAGAATCCGTAGGTCCTTTCTTTCGTTCGATGTGGTTTTCATAGGAGGAACTTTCTTTCTTCCAGCTCTCTCCTTTTTTGTTTTTCTGACAATTTATTTTCCTTAAAGGAGGTTTCTCTTGTTGAGTCTGGCTTAATGAATCAGAACTGCTAGTGGATATGTTTGAACAGTCTACCACAGATCCTCTGGCACAATCCTCATCTTCACCCTCTGAATATGTGGACAAGTTGCATAGTTCTTCCATTAGATCACCAGAGGAAGATGAACTCAAGTCAGATTCAATTCTCATCCGCTTTCTTGGGTTTGCAATCGCTTTGCTTGTTGGTCTAGCTTTTATTTCTTCATTTCCCTCTTTATTATTTCTGTTTGATCTGTCAAGTGTTTTATTTTCAGCTGACTTAGTTTTCACAGGTGTGGTCAAATTTCTTATGAATTGCTTTGTGTTACTTCTGTGTTTTGTTAAAGT
Organism: Ambystoma mexicanum; assembly: GCA_002915635.3. Lineage (NCBI taxonomy): Eukaryota > Metazoa > Chordata > Amphibia > Caudata > Ambystomatidae > Ambystoma > Ambystoma mexicanum. The sequence continues at coordinate 57,410 of PGSH02016663.1, forward strand.
CTGAATATTCTTTTTTTTGTCTGGCTTTTTCTTTGCATTGCCAATTAACTGTGAAGTTAATTTTCCTTTACTCGCCGTGATCTCAAGGTTTTTAGCGGGGCCACTGAATATGCCATATGATGCTTTTGCAGAGGAACACGATGGCGTCTCAGAAGACTTGTCTGGTATAGTATTTATCTTGCTACCCTTTTTGCTGGTTTCAGCTATAGGGTCTTTAGTACCTATCACTGATAATAGTTTTGAACTGTCAGTGATCTCCTTTGCTTCAAGGGCAGTACCAATTGTCATTGACTTAGATGTCGTTTTTCCACTTTTTCCTGTTAAGTCAATGAGAACGTGTGGATTAGACCCATTAACTGATGTATTTTTGTCATTTGGATTACCTGCTACAGAAGTGTCGACTTCTATTTTGCATTGAATCCCTACGTCTATTCCTCCGAGAGTGTTATTTACCGGAGAGGCTCGTTTCCCCAGTGAATGAATTGGCATTTGTTTTATGTTGCCCAGTATTTCATCTAGGAGCAGTTTGGTTCCTTTATGTTCCGACAGCAACTGCTCGAAATGTCTGCTCATGTATTCAGCAGACTGCATGTTTTCAGCTTCTTGTCTTGTTTGGAATGCCACAAATTGCATTTCAATTTTGTTTATTTTATCATCTAAGTGCCTCATTATTGCACCGTTGTTTTGGGAAGATTCATTTAAGCTTTCATATAGCTTTATAAATGGTATCAAAGCCAGTGATGTGGCAGCCAAAACGTTGTTGTGAATCTGTATAGCAGCCGCAACTGATAAATTCGATTTTTGGTCAGGGTCTTTGCTTTGCAGACTGCAGCTATTCTCCTTGCTTGGGAAGCTCTGGTCGCTTCTGCTGTTTACTGGGATGCTTTTCCGCCGTTGCTGCATGTGCACATTTGGAGCATAACCTCTCTGGATTTTCGTTTTTGAGCTGGTGTCAGCCTTAGCGCCGTTTCGTTCGCCAGATTTGAGTCCAAGCTATCAGCAACGCTCTTCAGCTCGATGGATTTCTGATTTGAGCCTGTCATTTTGCCACTGGTAGTACACTCATGTTCGCCTTCCTTGTTTTGTCCATTGGCTATTTCCATTGTATTGATGTCGCTCGAGGTACCAAGAGAGAAACTTGCTGCTAATCTCTCTTTCATTTCCTCGAAATCAGCTAAGAGTCTCTTGGTCAAGCGTGCTTCTCTCGCTGCCAAGTCGATCTCCTTTGATGGTAACTCATTGCGGAGACCCTGTTGTATTCCATTAATAAGTTTTCCGGTTACTACTCCGGACGATGTGTCGCCACTGTTTAATAAGGATAAACCATTAGTCACTCTGCTGTTACTGTTGCATGCAAGAGTTGACGTCTTGGTTTGGTTAATATTCTTCTGACCATAATCAGATTTTTGTATTGGCGTGCTTTCCTGACGTTGGTTTACATGCAGTTTGGCAGACAATGGAAAAGTGAATTTCAACAAGCTTGGATCTAGTGCTGTGTTCGGTACTTCGAGCGCAAGCAATTCGTTATCAGTTACATCAAAGGGAGATTGAAATGCCTCCGCATTTATCTCAATCACCACTGCTTCAGCAATGTCTCTATTTGAGTCATGTTCCCAGTGATTTGTCCCATTACTCATCCTGGCGCTTGAAATAATGCTATCGCTTGCATTAATAGCATTAGTGTTATGCCAGGGTGATGGTCGACAAATGCCATTTCCTTGCTAACCATTTAGTTTTGCAGGACAGCAGTACTCGCGCTTGCCACACGTGCAATTTCTTTCTTAGCTCGGTCACGCAAGTATAATTGTTGCGGTATTGTGATTATTTCATCATCAGGATTCACTATAACTTTTGCCTCGGGGACCACAACCGAAGCCTGGGCTAAACCCTGGTCAGACGCCAAGTTATCAGAGGTCATTACAGACGCCGCAGACGCCGACTCATGCTCTGCATGAGTGGAAGCCTCTGTGGGGCTCGGCCTGCTACTGTTGTTTGTCTGCAAGACGCCTCCTCTTGCACAACAGGAGTTGTACCCGTTAAACATTGAACGTTGAGAAAAGCGGGAATAGCGGGATGTGCCAATTCAAGCCCGCAACTTTCTCTCCAACTTCAATTACGTCAAGGGATAAACACTGCCTTTGTGCGCTGTCGATTTCGTTTTCGGAGTCACTCCCTATAACACTATTTAAATGCAAGTCCGTATCCATAAAGTTTCCGGACATGAGGGTCATTGATTTTTGAGCTTGTTTTAGCTTGAGCCGTGTCAGTGGCCCATTGTCCCCCATGAATGCCTCTTACCTCTAAACTTCTGTCCCGCTGCTGGCCGCTGCGGACTGCTGCAGACTGGACTCTGCGCACGGACTCCGCGCGCGCTCCGCGCTCTTCTGCAGTTTTTAAAGGGGGTTGTGCTTTTTTTTTCTTAAAGGCACATAGACGCTGGAAACACTGGAAACGAAGGTCGTGCACCGTAGCTGCAGCTCCTCTCTCCTGCTCACACTGCTGCAGACTGGACTCTGCGCACGGACTCCTGGTGTGGGTTTTGCTTTAGTTATGTGTGGGTTTTGCTTTAGTTATGTTGTCCGTCCACGTCGTATGTCAAGGGATATAATAATGACAAGATTTCTGCCATAAGCTCAGTATTTGCCCCTTTTAAGTACTTGTGCAGGCTGGGCCAAGTGTGCCCAGTTTTGGTCACTATGCACACTTGTTTCAGCAGTGCCCAGAAATGCCAGGGTTGCTATGCAAATATCTTAATGGTACACGGAGGGCCATCCTCCCCCGACAAACATTTCCCTCTCTGGGTAAAGACCAAAAAACAGAAGGTATCACAAAAGTCTCTTCTCAAAGGTCCAACAATTAGCGGGGCTTCATTTGAGGTTTGTGGTGTACCTTGTCACTCACAACCTCTTGGAAAGGTCTCCACTGATGGTGGGATATGGCCATATTCAGCTCATCATATAACGTATGTTGGAAACAATGTGTCTGCACCATCAGCTGTAGGTATAACCATAGCTTATGGTCAACTTTAAGGGAAAGCCAACTAGTTTTGCCTGTCGTAGTTTCCAAACGTGATTTCAAGATGGCTTATCACCTACATATCTTAAGAACCTGCTCTCATAAGCCTCTCCTATCCCACTCCAATCCCTGTTCCTCCTCAATGCCATGCCACATGCTCATTCCTTCCACCTCTGGGTGCAACATCTTCAGATTGCGTTCTTGTCCCTAGCCCCTACCTAAGCCTAGAGGCACCATCTCAAAACTTCCTACTCTTGCTAGCTGCCACCTTCCTAGTTTCCTGTACCGCCTCTTGCTCTTTCACTCCAACCATCTCATTATGACCAACACCAACCTCCTGCCAATCTACTTGCACCTCTAAAGCTCTCCAAACACCTGCTGCCATTCTACTCACATAGCCCCCCTCATGTTCTCCAAACACCTCCTGTTACTCAATTGCCACCTCTCACTGATATCCCTTATAGTCCACTGCCTAACACTCAACTCCAATCTCCTCCTGATGTTCCTTAACTTCCTCCTACTAACATCCAACCAAAACCTTCTACAGAGGTTCCTCAACCTCTTCCTAATAACTATCCTCCCATTTTGCCTCTAGCCTTCTGTATTCAAAAGCTCCATTTACACCACTACCACCAGCACAACTCACTCCCTCTTCTGACACACACACTACTTTTTGTTT
>PGSH02016664.1:0-20763 GCA_002915635.3 Ambystoma mexicanum
AGCTAACATGCGGATGTGGAAAGGTCTGACGGAGTTTGAGGAGCAACCATACCCGGTCGAGAAGCTGGAAGATTATCAAAAGAGGAGCCTATTCGATGCCAGGGTCCTGGCCCAGGATCTCCTGGAGGCTCGCGCGCCATCCACGTAGACACACTCAGCCTCGGGCCTGGTGCTTCGGGGTTGATCTCGCATGGCAGGCCGTGGCTGCATGCCAATAAAATTGTTCTAAAGGAAGTGCAAGACAAGGTGTTGGACCTCCATTCGATGGTAAGGTAGTGCTTTCTTCATTCTTCTACTGATGTAGAGACTCACCAAAACCCAAGCATAGGCAGTCAGACGGCTAAATCATTGTCTGTCCTGGTAAAGCTCCTTGTTCAAACCCAGAGACCGATGTCCGCAAAGTCGAACTTCCTCTGGTTTTAGGGGCTTCCTCGACCGTAAATTCTCGCAGTGGATACTGCCCTGCGGGGAATAACCGCCGTAGAAACAACAGCGTACGCAGTTTTTCTCCCGCTCCTCAGCCGCCTCATCAGGTCAGGTGGCACCGCCACCAATAAAGCCTGGCCAAATGAGGGTTTTTCCGCGCTCGGCGGAACCGAGACCCCGGTGGGGGACGCCATTGCGTCTCATTGGGAGGCATGGCAGGACCATGCACAGAAGACAGATGTGGGTCCTGTGGCGATCGAGGCGGGCTCTCCGCTTACCTTTAACCCCCTAACCCTCCCTCAAACGCCTCCGTTTCAGCTGTCGGGCTCGCCCGTCCCTCAAGCCGAAGTTCAGAAACATTCTGGACCTCAGAGCTGTGGAACCCGTTCCCCTTTGGGGAGCGAGGGGAGGGCTTCTACTCCACGGCTGTTTACGGTGGCCCGAAACCCAAACCAGGCTGGCCTGCGCACCATCCTAGACCTTTCCCAGTTCAATCTTTTCCTACCCCAGGAGAAATTCAAGATGATCACGCCCAGCCAGATTCGCTCCTCCTTGCAGAATGGCGATTGCTCAGCGTTGTGGATCTTTAAGGAACGCGTACATGCATATCCTGATTTGGAACACAACACAGGAGATATCTCCGCTTCTCTTGTGGGAGAGGAGCAACTTCCAGTTTCGGTGCTTCCTTTGGCTCAGCTCGGCGCGCGGTGTGTTTACAGAAGATGTCGGTGTTTGTAGCCTAATCTTCCGTCTCTCAGGGTATCCGTATTTGGACGACTGGCCCTCTACGCAGCCCTTGTCCGCATAGCAGCAAGGCGGCGGCAATCTCCAGTCTCTCATTCAGCTCCTGTGATCCATCTTGGGTGTCGGTCAACTGGCAGAATCTTCCATGACGGTCTCGCAGGACCTGATTTTCCTGGGTTTTCGCTGGAACACGATCGACTGCAGAGTGTACCTGACCGGGGACAGAATGGTGGATCTGTTAGCCACGTGTCAGATGTTTGCGCAGTCGGAGAGCATGTCGGCCTGGTGGTTCCAGAGGCTTCTGGGCCTCATGGCCTCGTGTGTGCTGGCTCTTCCTCTTGCTCGTCTCAAAATGAGACGGACCCAGATGGCTCTTCGGAGTTCCTGGCTTCAGGCTGTGGACCCGGATTCCAAGCGGATAATGATTCCGGATTCCATGAGAGTGGACCTGGACTGGTGGTCATCTCTCAGCAACCTGTCAGTGGGCGCGGGGTTCCAGGACCCAGCCCCATGGTGACGATCACGACAGACTCCTCCCTTCTCGGGTGGGGTGCGACGTTAGATCTTCTTCAGGTCTCGGACCTCTGGTCACCTCAGGACAAGCTCCTGCACATAAATCATTTGGAGCTTCTGGCGATCTTTCTGGCGCTCAAGGCGTTCAGACCGCTCATTGCAACAAGGTGGTCCGCATACGAACGGACAATGTGGTGTCAATGTATTACATCAACAAGCAAGGGGAACGAAGTCTCCCTCCCCTCGTGGACCTGTCCATCCAGATTTGGGAGTGGGCCGTGCTTCATGGTGTCTGGCTGCTTGCAGTGCACATCCCGGGCCAGCTGAATGTCACAGCGGATGCCCTCAGCCGGCGGACAGTGGTCAGCTACGAGTGGGAGTTGAAGGCGGAGGTCCTCTCATGGATTTTCTCGCGTTGGGGCACACCGGAGGTGGACCTCTTCGCCACGGCGGTAAACAAGAAGCTTCCTCAGTATGCCTCCAGAGGGGGGCTGGGAGCCTCCTCTCTGGGGATGCTCTCGAGATTCCATGGCACAACATGAGAGCTTACGCCTTCCCGCCTCTGCCTCTAGTTCATCGAGCAATTTGGAAGTTGAAGAACTCTGTGAACTGTTCCCTTCTACTCATAGCTCCGTGGTGGCCGGCCAGGTTTTGGTTCTCAGAACTTCAATACCTGTCGGTGTGTCCGCCGATCAGGTTACCAGTAACTCCCGATCTTCTTCACCAAGGGGAACAGCAGATGTGGCACCCCTCCCCACAATCGCTCAGCTTGGCGGCATGGTGCCTGAGTTCAAGTCTTTAGAGCATCTGAATTTGTCTATGGATAACATGCGCATTATCCAGGCAGCCAGGAAACCCTCGACCAGATCTCAGTACAAGAGTAAATGGCTCAGGTTCTGTCATTGGTGTTTGGAGAAAGAATTGGATCCAAGGGTGGCCACGATTGACACGGTGCTGTCCTTCGTGTCCTCCCTAGCAGAGTCAGGGGTTCATGTTCTGTCATGCAGAACTTACCTTTCAGCGGTTTCCGCTTATCTTTCTACAGACCAGTGCTCTTATTCTCTGAGTAACCCAGTGGTTAAGAGGCATTTTGCAGGGTTGACACGCCTCTACCCTCCGGTTCGTAGTCTGCACCCGCCGTGGGACCTAAATGTAGTCCTGACGGCGCTGTGCCATAAACCCTTTGAACCAATGGCTACGGTGGACCTCAAGTACTTGTCTTGGAAAGTGTCCTTTTTGGTCGCCGTTACGTCAGTAAGGAGAGTGAGTGAGCTCCAGGCATTGTCGGTGGAGCATCCTTTCTTGGTCTTTCACAAGGACAAGGTAGTCCTTCGGACAAACCCGCCTTTCCTACCGAAGGTAGTGACCGAATTCCATCTGAATCAGTCGATCTCCCTACCAGTCTTTTTTCGAACCCTGCCTCTGAGGCTGAGAGGGTTCTACACTGTCTTGATGTCCGAAGAGCTCTTACGTTCTACCTGGACAGGACTTCCGAGCTTAGGAGTTCTTCTCAACTTTTTGTGACCTTCGGTAACCCTCAGGGCAGGCAGGCGTCTAAGGCAACTATTTCTAGGTGGATCGCCGCCTGCATCAGTCTTTCACCGTCCAAGGGCTGAAACCTCCCAAGAGTATTCATGCACACCTGGTGCGGGGCAAGGCAGCCGCGGTTGCTTTTCAGAAATATGTCCCCTGGGAGTCCATCGCTAGGGCAGCTACTTGGCCTCCCCATCTTGCTTCTGTAAGCATTATTGTCTCGACATGAGCTCAAGAGCTGACGCTCAGTTTGGTCAGGCTGTGCTGAAGAACCTGTTTCAATAAGGGGGATTTCCATCCACCCATAGTTCCTGTAAGGAGTGCTTGGGAATCTCCCATAAGTATGGAGGAAAGGGGACGGGACGTAGGAGTATTACCAGGTTACTCACCGTAGTGACCACCTTACTCCTAGTCCATAGTCCCCTTTCCTCCATACGCCCGCCCGCTGTCCCCTCTAATAAGGTTCCTCTGTTATTGCTAATGGCTCTTTGACCTGGCGATAGAAAAGGACTGATGGGCGATGCGCGGGGCGGAGCCAAGGTGGGCGGGGTTACGGCCGCGTGCCGGGCCCGCGCAGAAAGAGAGGAGGACACATTTTTGAAAAATGTGGATGCTTTTTACAAAGTGCTCTGGTCCCGTCCCACAGGACGGAGAGATGTCCCATAAGTATGGAGGAAAGGGGACTATGGACTAGGAGTAAGGTGGTCACTACGGTGCGCAACCTGGTAATTTCCTACCACACTTTAGACATTTTTTTAACCCTGTCTTGGGTGTGGTGGGAGTAGATGAAGAAGACCTCTTTCGAAGATAAATCTGATGCGCCGTTCGTAACATAAATCAGTTGCGTCGGAAAAACAGAACTGAGGTAACGGGTGCTGGTCGAGCCCTTTATAAAGCGGATGACATTGACGCTCGACGGCAGCCCTCGAGGGACTACGACTCCGCGGCTTTGAGCACATCGCCCTCTGGTGAAAATATTTTCTGAAGGCAGCAGAGCTGGGATAAAAATATCATAAGATGAGGAATACGTGTAGGACACAAATCAATTCATAACATGTGTACTACTTGCAATCAGGCAGTTAAAAGTAGTAGTTCCTTCCCGTGGTAATACGTGTAACTACTGGTCCAAACAAATCAATGGAGCTGTGAGAGTGAAAGCGGGGAGGGGGGGGGGGGGGGGGGCTGGGGGGGGGGGGGCTGGGGCTGGGTGGGGGCTGGGGGCTGGGAGGGGGAGAGGAGGGGAGGGAAGGGGAGGGGCGCAAGATTCTTCATGGCCTTTTTCCAACAAAAAAAATAGGGACGTTTTTTTGACTCCCTATTTCTGTGGTAGTATTTGCCAATCTGTAGGTAGTAAAAGTGGCTGATACAGCCCTTGTCTGTAGGGCTGCTTCTAAGTATACAGGAGTCTTTACACTTCTAATGCCAGGTAAACTGTCAAGAAATCTGACATAATCATTACCAGGCCATCTTTAAATTTCACCCACCCCTTCCATTAACATACATTAGTTTGCTGGCGCCCATCTGGCTAACTTAGTCTCCCTCTACTCACCACCTTGCACTCTGTCATCCCCTTGGGCCACCATACCATATTGCCACTCTCCCCTTTTGCCATTCTTGCGTACTGCCAGTGAAACACTGGCAGTAAGCAGGCCATTGGCCACAAGAATGCAGCTTCAATAAAGGCCTTTAAATATGTGCTTAAATTCACCACAGTTCTACACTTACGGACACAGTCATCCCTCAGTGATATCACCATTCCCTCCCTTCATCTATACAATGCACATATTTGTTAACCATGTGCTCTTATCTGACTGGAAATAATGCATAGATTTGTCTCTCTGATGTCCCCAGTCAGTGTTCCCACTGATACACCCAATCCACCAACTGATTCTCACCCTTCTCCATTAACACAACCAATTATTCTAAACCACATTGGAGAGAGATTGATCTACTTTTTTCGTTCTATACAGATTCCAAATCTCCAAAGGGGTGCTCTTGTACTTAAAAAAAAAAAGAAATGTTAGTGGGACGAAAATGCACAAAGTGGATGAATCTTCTACTCTATATTATCAGTCATTTTCATTTTATATTCAGTCGCATTTGATGTAAGGTTTTTCCAGTATGGATGAAGGGGAACAGGATGTAGGAGTAAGAAAAAGCTACTCCCCATAGTTGCTACTGTATACGGATACCAGTGTTCCCTTTCCTCCAGATGCCTCTCCCGCCTGCTCTAATAAGTAGTCTTCCTGTATGCATTAATCGTGCATAGATATTTACAGGCCGATTCATGGAATCAACGTGCGCCGAAAAAACGGCGCATGCGTGCGAAAACGTGCGATTCGCAGAGAAACAGCAAAAATCGCAGTGCAAGTGTGGGATGTGCGCTGAGAAAGTGCGCGGCGCACGCTGGCGCACAGGTCAACGAACGCCGCGCGATAAGGCCACAGCGAATTCGCACATAGCGCGGCGCACATAACAAAAGTAGGCGTAACACGGGGCGTCACACGCAGAATGGGGAACAACTCGTGAAAATGTGGGCGTCACGGGGGAAGTACAGGAGGCAAGTGCGCAGAACGCCCACACGCTTGCCTACAACACGTATTCATGGAATCGAACAGGGAAAAACAGCGCACGGCCAAAGACGCGCCAGGCCCATACATGTCCGCCACACGAAAGCAGGCGGTAGCGTCCCTGCGCAGGAAAAAATGTGCGCCAAAGTCCTACACGCGCGAGAAGGCCACACGCGATCGGGCTGGGGGCGTAGCCGTGTTCGGGGTCGTAAGTTCCACACGCGATTGGCCTGGGCGCGTGTATTTCAGGGGTGCGCGAGAAGCTTCTCACACGCGATTGGCCTGGGCGTGTGTATTTCAGGGGCTCACGGGTGTTTTCACACGCGATCGGGCCTGGGGGAGCGTGTGCGTGTATTTCAGGGGTGCGCGGTGAATTCCACACGCGATTGGCCTGGGCGCGTGTATTTCAGGGGCTCGCAGGTGTTTTTACACGCGATTGGCCTGGGGGAGCGGGGTACGTGTATTTCAGGGGCTCGCGGGTGTTTTCACACGCGATCGGGCCTGGGGGAGCGGGTATGTATTCCAGGGGTGCGCGCCTGAAGTTCCACACGCGATTGGGCTGCGTGCTGTATTTCAGGGGCTCGCGGGTGTTTTCACACGCGATCGGGCCTGGGGGAGCGGGGTACGTGTATTCCAGGGGCTCGCGGGTGTTTCAACACGCGATCGGGCCTGGGGGGAGCGGGGTACCACTCACCGTCTGCCTTGCGTGTAGAAGAACGCGTAGCCAACACCCGCTGTGAAGTAATAGCGTGTGAACCCCAACGGATGGAAAACACACGCACCGCACGAAAAGCACGTACAGAGCAGTGTAAAGGCACGCGGGATCTCCAAGCCCTGCCAGGGCAACGCCCGTGCGCGAAACTCCACAGACGCGCTTACGCTGTAAGGGCCTTTGGTCCAATGAAATCGCGTACGCGTGCTGACGCGCTTACGCGCTAAGGCCCTTTCCTCGAATTTCACGCTGACGTGCAGGATTTTCACGTGCCAAATCACTCCGTATCAAGCTGGCCACGCGAAAACACACGGAAGACCACGCTCCTGCCCAGAAGGCCGAATCACTGCCCCCAGTGCCCGAGCAGCCTCCCACGTGCCATCTGCTGCTGCCTGCCTGCTGCCACCGTGCCCCGCCATTTGGTGCCTGCACATCAGCCATCTGCAGGGGTCCAGTTGCTGTGTCCACCCCTGCTGGAACAGAAGACTCCCGACTCGGATAACATCGCTCCACAGCCCAGCCCCAGGACCCAGTTGCCCACCCACTCCTGCCCCTGGGGTTGCCATGTCGGGCACATCAACATCTGACACCAGTGGCAACCCCCGGCCAGAGGGGCAGAGGGGCACCAGCTTCACTGCCACCGAAGTTGGTGTCCTGGTGGAGCAAGTCCTGGGGCAGTATGATGCCCTCTTCGGATCGTCCCGCGCCAACAAGGAAGGACGGGAGAGGATCTGGGCCGACTGTGTGGTTGCCATCAACGCGGAGGGGGTGGCAACCCGCACCATCCAGAAGGTCAAGAAGCGCTGGGAGGACTTGAGGTCCAGGACCCTCATAAAGGCCCGGCGCCTCGTGGAGGGGGGCCGTGGCCGCATGAGTTCCATCCAGATGAGGGTCCTGGAACGCGTACACCCAGCGCTCCACGCCCAGGTCCTTGAGAGGGAGACCCGTCTGGAGTTGAGCGGTAAGTGGCCAAGCATTGCTGTGTGAGACAGGGCATGTTGCAGTGTGCTGGTTGTCTGATACTTGCCTGCATGTGTGACATAGGCCATGTACGCTATGTTTGTGTGCAGGGACATCATGGTAATGCATGTGCGACCAGTAATGTGTGAACTGCACGGTTGTTGCGCGTGTTTAAATGCGACATGGGGAGCCCTATGCAGATTGCACACATGAGAGCATGGCAGTCTCTGTCCCTGGACATGGGTGGAGGTGAGGGATGGGTGCTGATGCCAGGTACATATATGGTATCCATGTCTGTGTGCCTGACCTGCGTGTCTGTGACTTGTGAATGCCATGGATGCATGACACACGTCTGTGACAATTTACAGATTCACTGATGCAGCCTAGTCATCCTTGTATGCACTGTGTGGGTGTACGGGGCGAGATGGATGTGACTGAGGTGATGTGTGTGCATGTGATAGCATGACCCATGATGCATGTGAGTACACATTAACATTGTATGATTCGAGAGTCCATTGGACATGTATGGAAATGTCCATGGCATGCACCATGACTGTCACTGTGTGTGTTTGCCTGGACTGACACATGTGTTGTGGAGTGACATGATGGAAGTGTACTTTGACAGTGGCCACTCATCTGCCTATTGCTTCCTGTCTAGGGGACCATTGTACAGTACCCTGATGCTTGTGTTCTATGTCTCCCTCTACGCAGGCGGCTAGTGAAGAAGAGGGCGGAGACGGCGCTGTGGAGCAAGGCGGCAGGGATGGCCCCCATGGCTGCAGCGGAAGGGGTTGGTGAGCCCCCACAGGGCCTGCTACGGCGGTAGAGCGGTGAGGAGCCATCCAGGTTGGTGGTTTCCACAGAGGAGGAGAGGCCGCCACTGAGGCGCACATTGGGCCTGGTGGGGGCATCCCTGCTGGTGCAAGTGGTGCAGTCCAGGCGGCAGGAGGCAGCACAGGTCACCCGTGGAGGGGCCTGTGCATGTCGCTGTCCCTGACCCTGTGGGTGCACCCACCATGCACCAGCAGGGATGCCCGTCCCAGGCCCGTCCGCAGGTAGAGGGATGTCCATGTCATCTGACTCCCCTCCACCTGCGGACGAGGGGACCCCTGGCCGTATGGAGAAGGTCCTGATTGGGGTCGCGATGCGCACGGCTGTGATTCGTGATGCCGTGCGTGCTTCCCAGGAGGAGCACGCACGTCATCATGAAGAGCACCGTGCCGACGTGGCCCAATTGGGATCGTCCATGTTCGGGGGTTTCCTGCATGTGTCGGCCAATCTGGCGGCCCTCTCCTCCTCTGTGGAGACTATACGCCAGTCGTTCTCCTTGCCGTCTTCCGGCCCAGATGCCACCAGGGCCCCCTGTGGACCTGCCCTGACCAATGCAGCCAGCTCGGTGGGGATCCCATCCCTGCCACAGTCGGGAGTCAGAGGTCCAGCAGGGGTGGACACCACAGCAACTGGACCCCAGCAGATGGAGGATGTGACGGCATCATCGGGCAGGGCACGTGCACGACGGCGTCGGTGGTTTCCATCAGCCTGGATGCCGTCGTGCTGGCACAGGCATTTGCGTCGGAGGCAGCAGCAGGCTCAACGTGGGAGGCATCATGGCTCGGGGCCATCAACTTCAGGGGTGCAGGCATCGGCCGGAGGGCAGGAGAACCCTGGAATGGGAGTGGCTTCCGTGTGGGAGCGGTTGTGCCAGCAGATAGGGGCGGAGCGGCAGCGGGCAGAGGAGGAACGGCTCACAATGGTCAGGGCAGAGGACTCCATGCGGAGGGCGCTGAGGCGGGCTGAGTGCCTCGAGGGTCTTCGCAGGGAGTTGGAGCTGGACACTGCATTATCCCTGCGGGACCTCGGGGCCAGGGAACATGCCCGCCTCCAAGCCATTGACCAGGAGTTCGATGATGCCCTGGCCCATGACAACAACCAGTGAGCCGTCGGACTAGCCCGCTGCCTTTGTATATAGTTATATAGTTAGTGTTAGGTTTCCTTTAATTTCTTTTTTTATTTGGTTGCGATTGGACAATGCGCCACATTTTTGTATATAGTTCAGTTTTTAGTTAGTTGTCATAGTTAGGTTTCATTTGGTTGGGCTCCTGGACCCGGGATTATCTTGTAAATAGTTCTTCAATGGCTTTTCTTATTTTTTGGATTTTTTTCATGGACATTCATCTTCTTTTGTTTTGCTTTGTGGTTTTCTCATTTCATTTCCATTCAAGTTGATTTTCAATACATTTTTATTTCATCCTTCAATGTGTCGTATCATCTCATTGCTTTCATGCATGTCATGTTGGGTGTTTTTACATTCACTTGCAGCCATTGTGTGTGACAGACATGTGTTCATTTGCATTATTTACATTGGGTGTGTAACATGTAATTGCCTTTGATATGTGGGTGGATGTGATAGTTGGTTGGGCATTTTGGCAGGGGAGGATGGCCATTACGGACATGATTGGGGATTGTTGGGACCCAGGTGCAGGGGGGCATGGATGGGACATGGGCGAGAGCCTGGTGGAGGGTGCCCCTGCACTGCTGGGGGGATAGGGGGTGGGGAACATGAGTTGGACATGGGTAGGGGCCTGCTGGCAGGTGCCCCACAGTGCTGGGGGGTGGGGTGGTGGGGAACATGAGTTGGACATGGGTGGGGGCCTGCTGGCAGGTGCCCCACAGTGCTGGGGGGTGGGGGTGGTGGGGAACATGAGTTGGACATGGGTGGGGGCCTGCTGGCAGGTGCCCCACAGTGCTGGGGGGTGGGGGGTGGTGGGGAACATGAGTTGGACATGGGTGGGGGCCTGCTGGCAGGTGCCCCGCAATTCTGGGGGTGGGGTGCAAGGGGACATGAGTTGGTGATCATTAGTGCAAGGAGATATGTGCCTTTGCTGGGGGGCATGCCCATGTTGGGTGGGCTGCCTGCGGGACATGACCAGGGATGCAGGGTAGTCCCCTGTGGTGTGGGCTGCCTGCAGGGGCCGTGGAGGGTGTACAGGGAACACCTGGGAAGACCCACACTGGCAAATCACATGTAGGAATCCCCGGCACCCCTGAAATACACGTACCCTGCTGAAATCGCGTGTGAAACTTCCCGCGCACCCCTGAAATACCCACACGCAGCCCAATCGCGTGTGAAACTTCCCGCGCACCCCTGAAATACACGCACACGCTCCCCCAGGCCCGATCGCGTGTGAAACCACCCGCGAGCCCCTGAAATGCCCGCACGCAGCCCAATCGCGTGTGGAACTTCTCGCGCACCCCTGAATTACATGCACACGCTCCCCCAGGCCCGATCGCGTGTGAAACCACCCGTGAGCCCCTGAAATACACGCGCCCAGGCCAATAGCGTGTGGAACTTCTCGCGCACCCCTGAAATACACGCACACGCTCCCCCAGGCCCGATCGCGTGTGAAACCACCCGCGAGCCCCTGAAATACACGCGCCCAGGCCAATCGCGTGTGGAACTTCTCGCGCACCCCTGAATTACACGCACACGCTCCCCCAGGCCCGATCGCGTGTGAAACACCCGCGAGCCTCTGAAATACACACGCCCAGGCCAATCGCGTGTGGAACTTCTCACGCACCTCTGAAATACACGCGCCCAGGCCAATCGCGTGTGGAACTTCTCGCGCACCCTGAAATACACGCGCCCAGGCCAATCGCTTGTGGAACTTCTTGCGCACCCCTGAAATACACGCGCCCAGGCCAATCGCGTGTGGAACTTCTTGCGCACCCCTGAAATACACGCACACGCTCCCCCAGGCCAGGTCGCGTGTGTTACTTCTCGCACTAGTACAGGGTTGGCGCAGCCCTTTGCGATGGTTTTGCGATCTTGATGGCTTTTCCTTGCACGAGGGCGTTCTTGGGGGCGTAACTGGCGCTGCTGCAGGGTCGCTGCGCCACTCTGCGCCACGTCTGCTTTTGGAGGTGGGAATCCATGAATACGCTGTGCGCAGAAATTGATTTTATCGCACGCGGCTGGCGCAGACATTCGCACGGGCACGCTGTGCGCCAGCCGCGTGCGACACTTTTGGAAGGAATTACATGAATTGGCCTGTTAGTTGGGGCTGCGTAAACCTTCAAGGCAGGTGATTCTCATGTGTGGATGCTCATATGCTCTGGCCGCTGTATATTTTAGAAGTGTGCTTTAGGTCTTCTGAGCAGTTTTTTTCCCCATAGCTTCCCCTCCCAACCCAGTATGACAGAAAGAAAACGATATGGTCTTAAAGTACAGAAGTCACTACAGTAAGACATTTCCTTTTTTTTGCTATCCAGTCCAGTGCATGAGGATTTGTAATTCATCAATGCACCAACGTTACAGATTCTGCCCTTTAAGAAAGGTTTCTTGTACATGACGCTCTGCATAGCCTCATGTTGCTTAGTTAGCATTAGCACCCTGGGTGGGGGAGCCAGCCAATCAGGTGGCTAGCAACATGGGCTTGAACTGCCAGTATAAGTCCAAGTTCCAAGCCGCCTGATGGCCGACTTCCCCCGGCACCATCTTACCCACCCTCCGTCCCTGCTTGTTTTTCTTTATTAACCCGGCCCCTTTATTTTGGCTGTAGTGGCCCTCGCCGCCGCAGCTGCACCTTCCTCTCAGATGCCAAAGACCACCATGGAAAGAGAAGAGGGGCTCCGTACAGAGCCCTGCCTTCCATTTCCACGAGGCATTGTTGGTAAAGGATTTTCCTTCCTAAAACGGGAGGCGTGCAGCGTCCCGTTGTAGGAAGGAACATTTTTTTTTTCTTTTTTAGCACCCCGGGTTGCCGCTTTGGTAACCCGGAGTGCTAATGGCATTATGTACCACGGGTAACACGTGGGGGGTTTAACGGCCCTGGGCCCACGTTAATGCCCCAAGCGGACGTTACCCCCACTGTATTGCACGTGGAATGGTTTCATAACGCCACAATACTGATCCTGCTTCAGTGCATCTGTGCTTGTTCCTACCACCTTCTGGGATTATTGTGCATGTCAATAGGTCCCAAAGTGAAGTCCTTTGCCGCCAAGGAGCCTATTACCTCTTGTTATCTCAGAGACAGTTGCTTTGATATTGTCAGAGACCTTGGGCTGCGCTCCCTCTTGTGATGTGTGCATAACTTGTTCAACTTTGTTAGTCCATTTTGAAAGTTACAGCATTTGTGACCATCTTTTTCTGCTGCTGCTTTTTTGCTTCTTGGACAATATTTTTTTTCATTTATTTTTTTTAACCGAAATGTCTTTACTTGAATACTTTATTGATTTGCATTCAGTTGGCCTCTTCCTCTCTTGGCACACCGAAATGCTGCTCAAGTATTCTCAGTGAGTTGGCGCTTTGGATCGAGAGGACTTCCATCCGTTTTTCTTATTCACGTCGCAGAACTGTCAATACCTGTTTCCCCAATGGCTGGATTTACTTGGTTATATGTGATTATAACGCTGGGATAGCATCAAAATGCATTTATACGAAACTTAAATAACTTAAAAAAAAATAACTAGTTAACTTTTTCATAGACTCTAGTTTTGCACCACGTTTTGTCGCATCCTTTGGCACCGGCTGTTTTGGTGCACCATTTTGTCAGTAGTGCTCCTTTCGGGGTGGCCAGAGTGGCGGAAAGCCAATTTGTCGCTGGTTATTTGGCACAAGGGACTTTTATACGCGGCTGACATAGCCGATGTGTTAGCAGCCCATGTGCCAAATGTATCATATCTGCCATATGTGTGGTTCTGTTGAAGTCTAACCCATATTAGAAATATGTTTTCTATCCCCACTATAGATGGCCCTTGTTCTTAAGAAGTATTTGAACTACTTGAAGTACTAGGCCCACCTGCACTGGACTTGTCTTTGGTTTCTCTATTTCCAGCATGGCTAGACAAGCCAAAAACAAAATGTTTGGTATTTCTAACATGAGCATAGATCTCGCTTGAAATATTTTATTGTTCCAAAATATTCCCCGGCCTGTCCATCACAGGGCACCTGTATTGTCTAAGCAAAGTCGTAAGGAATGGCAAGAAATCGAAGCACAAGTCTTATATGTTCCCCAGTACACTACAGTAGGGGATCACGGTGCCAAAGTAATTGATTCCGCACATGCAACAAAATACAATGAATGGCTATTTGAATTAAATTGTCTCCCAAAGCACCATTCACTCCATAGCTTTAGTGTTTACACAGTGAGCTTCTGAAGTTTAAATGGATTAACAAAACGGAGCGGCTGTACGTGAAGGGGCCTGTTGATAGGGTTGTCAGTGCTGTGCAATATTTGCACAGAAACTCAACTGATGCTGCTACTCCTCGAATCCATCATGGATTCCATTTGCCAAGACCAATCCGTGCAACCCTGAAAGCTCAATGAGACCCCTAGCACCCATGTTTCATCCCTCCACTGAGGTAAAGAATGCATAGTGCTCCCTCGCAAATCACTGGGCCGCGCATGGCTCACCAAGCCACCGACAGGGAGACCCACAAGACATCCAGGCCACACAATGTCTGTGCAGATATGGGAAAAGCAATGCATTGGGGTCTTCAGGTGTTCTCATTAACTCGCCCCCAGCACATGGGTCTACCCCGTTAGTGCTAATCAAGACTGAACTACCACGTAACTCGGAGATGACCAGCCAGACAAGAAAATGACACTAATGCGGGTTACCTATGCCACAGCATTAACACAGGGCCTTTCTGTAAGTACCATGCAACATCTATGTTTCAGTGATTGTAGGTGCCATTATACAGACGTGCTAAATCCTAGTCAACATCTACTAGAGAACTGAAATGTCGCATGTTGTCTGTCAATGGTTTGTTGTAGAAAACAAACAAGCTTCTTATGTTTCATGTTTATTTTCAGGAGTGGACACGTCAGATGAGCATCGGAACTTCTTGTGTTTATGCAGAAATAAGATAACGTTCCTTTAAGGGTTCTGCAAGACAATCTAGCTCTTCTTTCATAATTATTGCAGATAGTTTTTGTACTGCTTTCTACATAGTTCTATGTCGATCACTGCAAATGTAATAAATGGTGGTCCCATTTGTCTAACTCCACTAGAGGGAGTATGTGTCCTATTAATGGCATGTTTCTGTGCGCCTAAACATGCTTGCGCCTAAAGGTCCCTGCACTCTGTTGGCTACGTCAAACAGGAAATGCCGGAAAGGGACCTGCGGCAAAACCGCAACGCCAGATTTGTCAGGTGCCCAAATGGTCGTGCCTAACCATCCTGCTCCATAATATCTACATGCAGTCTTTATCTATAGTCCGAGAGTGCCATCTAATGGACCTTTTTAATTCGATTCCTGGTTTTATAGTTTTTTCATGTCTTTTCACTGACCCATATTACATTCTACCTACATTTGCTTTACAAATACCTTTTACGGGGGGATACCCCCGAATCCCTGTGACCTCTCCTACCTGTGAACCCCCTTTTTCTACCTCCCATTTATACTATTTTTAACTGAAGTCTAATTGGACTTTCACAACTAAAACTCACAACTCTAATTCTACATTCATACCTTCATTACAGCATTTATACCTCATAGATATTTTTACCCTCTTTATTATCCAAAATCACTATTTTTACTCTTCTTTTTTTACTCTGTTTATTTGGTCGACTATATCACTGATTATTGATTTACCCTTGTAACCGTAATCATCCTATTTTCCAAAGTGCAGTATTTATTTAGCTCCATGCTCTTGAGGCTTGTTATGGTGAGGTTCATAGTGAGAAGGGTGAACGGAGCCATGTTTCTTCTCCTGATGTGCAGAATCTGCACTTTCCTCTTGTGACTCAGGACAAGCAAGTTCAGATTCTGGAAGGAGCACGTGGCCATCTATGCAAGAAGGAACTCTTCATGTGGCTCTTCAAATAACCATATCAACGACATGTATTTTCTAGTTTAGCGCGTCATAATGCTATGGGAATAATTAAGCTACATCTGTACATCTGTGCAGATTTTGAAACATTAACTGACTCAATCTGTTACATGGTCGTTTGAGAAAGGGTTTATCATTTTTCCAGACCTCCTATCGAAAACCAGAGTACACTGAATATTTTATAGGGGGAGATTTGTTACATGTGTTAAGGTGTGAATGATCAGACAATCCTTACAAATCTTTTTTCAAGGGATTTTACCAAACCCCACAAGACCACGCAGTTGCGATTGGCTTTCGGAAAGGCCGCAAGAATGTGACGTGGAAGTGAAAAATACGCTGACATAGCGTGCAATGGGACCATATTCTCTGAAATTAACTTTGGATAGAATCTCCTGTATGTTCATGTGTGGCATAAAGATAGCTTGACTGTTGATCCACAGAAGCATGGAGGCATGCCATGCACATTGCGCTGTCTGCACAGGTGGATGCATGTGTCCTCCAAGGAGAGATGCATGTGCACGATCGGCCTTGTAAAAGAGTAATGCATGTGCATTTTTCAGTGGGGGAAAAATGTGCCTGGTGCTAGGAGGAATGCCTTGTGCACTGAAAATGTGCATGGTTGACCTTGAACGTGTCCGCTGCACAGCCTGCCATTGCTTTGGGTGGATGGAATTCTAATGTCCCAATATCAAACACTTTAATAGTTGATATTAAATGGAAGAAGGCACACATTCCTAATCATTGATTTTTGGGCCTGTCCTTGGCCTAGTTAATGTTTTGGTCTGAGTTTCTTCGGTGGCCTCAACAAAAGTAGACATCGCTTAGAAAACCACATCTTGATGCCATGTTGACTGAGTGTTTTCGTGTAAAGACATCCGTTCTTACTTTGCTGAAAGTATCAAAAGAAGAAAAGATGAACTATATATAGAATAATCTAAAAATGTCTTTGTACTCGACTTGTTGTCCGTGGTGTGAAGTTCCAATGCATGCCACTGCTTTACTTTCTTCCTTTTTCTTTCTAGTGAAGTATATTAAAGAGGTGTCCCCGTATGTAAAGAAGCCCTCTCTGTTTTCGGAGCTGTCTTGGGATGGATCTTCCCATCATTCGGCAAACCAGAGCATCAGCGATGAATCTGGTTCACCCAGGCACCTGAACAACATTCAGGACCGCAAAGTGATACCTCTCAAAATGTGCTTTGTTGCCAGGAATCTGACTATGCCCGACCTGGAGAACAGGTGAGCTGGACCTTGGGTTTTTGGGGGCATCAGATGGGAATGGTTAATTGTGCTTTGTATGCTCCATTAGCAGAAAGATGTTGGTTTCTGTGTGATAAGGAAGGCATGGTATCAACAGTAAGACAGACACAAGTGACCACCGTTCAAGGGTGATTATTGAACTTCAACAAGGGGGTGATAAACGCCTATCTAATCCTAAATCTACAAATGGGAGCAAGCTACGACCATCAAATAATAAGAATGCAGTCCCAGTGGAGTCTCGTTAAAATAAAAGGGCCTATACTAAAAATCCTATTGCCAATCCTTGCCTCTAAATGCAAATAGTGTGGGGTAGTGTTTATGAAAAAGAAAAATGTTCACAAAAATATCAGGATGTTCAGGTCGTTGGCACGTTTTCAGCACGGGACAAGGCGGTTCACTCAAGCATAGCACACTCTGCTTCTTCGACACAGGGACAGATTTCCATTACCAGCATCACGGCCTTCTGTCGGTGTGCCCAAGTCTCTTTACTTATTAAAGTCTCTTAATTCAGAGGGCCTGATGTACCAAAACAAAGTTCCTTTTCTCTTACAAGTACTCAATTCAGGTGATTCACTCTTTGCCCTGGATCCCCCTCAGCCAGGCTCAGATCCCTTTCATACAACAATCATTACTTTGGATCCCCCATTTCCGGGTTTCATATCCCCTTTTGCAATTTTCTGAGAATATTATTTCTCAGTGACTCACGGTTCACCCCGGCTCTCCCTCAGGTACCTTTTCTTACACAATTAGTCTCCCACAGCCGGGCTCGGACCAATTTCAGTTTGTTTTAACTATCGAACACTTTCAAATGTGCACAGGGTTTAGCTTGACCCGTTGCAGGACCACTTTGATTTCACAATTCCTTTTTACATTTGCCACCTCTCTGTTGGATACCTAACAGAGACCTTCCAATGAGCACCCATATGGCGCCGGACCGCTCTATAATACAGTATCTATCTTGGCTTCAAAAGTTCAGTCACTCCTTTGCTATTCAATTATATTTGCGTCGCTCGTCACCTATGCCTCACACACTGATCTTTTCGGATTTCTCCGTATAATGTTGCTGCTTGCAACCTTTGTTCTAATAGACTGGTCTTCTATCAGTCTGCCCGACTCACCGGCTGTGCTGACTTTAGTGGCGCTGCTTTGTTGTAGGAGCCAAGCACAGTACCACAGGAGCAAACACTTCTCCCCGCTTTGGCTATCCACGTGGGAGAGCCCCGGGTACCTCAGATACACAATGCAGGTTGCTTCAGCTTTAATTCCAGGTCTTATGTTTCTTATTAAGGAAAGGCTCGTGAAAGTAATGTTTTTTCTATGAAAAGGTCAAGGGCGCTTCCCTCCATGCAACCCTCTCCAGTCTTACCGTCTTTCTCCTTGTATTAAACTGCCACCTTGGAACTGCTGCTTCCTCGTGTGCTTTGCCCTGATTATAGTGTGCTTTTGTGTTCCCCCTTTTATCCATGTTGGGAAGTGTGATGGAAATCAGGTGAGTGTAATGGCCAGTAATTGCCTGACTCTGCCTGACCATTGTGTTGGGACATGTCAGGCATACGGCTCGCTTGTTAGTCCGTTTTCTCTCACAGTGAGCTGTCCGTGAGAAGGTGTTTGTGTCGGGAACGGTGGGTAAGGGGGGGGTGGTTTCAGTTCCTAGGTATCCTTCCTGGTAGGATGGGGAAAGGGTGTTAAAAGGAAGGGATACTGCTTGTCACCATCTGGTCTCCCACTCCCCGAAGACCCCCATCCAGATGATCCTCCCGCACTGTTCCACCCCAGGAACTGGATCCCAAAGTGGCGGCCGTGTCCTAGCCACCTGGATGACAGATCCCCAGGGACTAAGCGGGTGAGCACCTTCAGGTTTCTCACAGAGTTCATTTGAAAACAAGTATTTTATACCCCATTGTGGATTTATTGGAGTACACTAGAATATGGGGCATTTCAAATTAATATTCAGTATAAAAACGTTCTCTTCTGTGTACATAGAATGTTCAGAAAAAGGTGCAATGCTTCTTCAAGTGTGAGAAGAAAAAATGGTATACGTTACGCGAGGCAATACAAAGATTAAGATTACCTAGAAAAGATGTTTTTTTTTTGGCACTACTAAAAGATGGAGTGCAGAGGGAAGAAAGCAATGGAATTGAGACGTTGGAAATGTATCAACTGTATAAAAAGCGAGGATTGGATGGGAAAGAGCGTTACAAACAGGTGAAGCGACAGGAAGTATATAAGCATAGGAGGGATGAGGTGCCTTCTGTGCCCCCTCCTGATGAGGGCGAGGAGTCGTCTTCGGTGCGTCTCCCCTTTCCCAACCGACTTATGCAGATTTGAGGAAAATGGTGAACGCGATGGTGGAGATGGGGAGTCTAAACACATGCACTCAAAGTACAAATAGGATTGTGGTCAAACTCCAGTAATAACTGCCCATATTAAGGTAGACCGAAGAACTCAAGTAAAGGTGAAGTTATTTCGACAGTCAGGGAATATCCAGGAGGTATGCGCCTTAATTGATACTGGGGCGGGAAAAGAGACGCCTGCTGTTCAGATTAAACTTGATATGAAGATTGGAAATTTGAAAAGGGACACCGATCAGGTATTGGTGATTCCTATTCCCAAATAAATTATTGGATTTGACATCCTGGAGGGATTAACGCTTGGATTGGGAGGAAAACTGTACCAGTTCGGAGTGAGTGCTTTAATTTTGTACGTCCAGTTGATGGTATGGAAAATTGAAAATACCCCTGCGTGCAGGTTCCCATAGTCATCAAACAAGTATCCAGGAAACAATATTCGAATTCCTGGGGCGGGGGGGGGATGGCAGAAGGAAATAGCGGACACCATTAAAGGATATGTAGAAGCTGGTGTGTTACACCCGTAACCATGACTTGGAACAATCCGATCTAGCCTGTCAAGAAGCTTCTCCGTTAATATCTGCAGTACCTGATGCACGCGACTTTGATTGAAAATGTACAGAAGTTTGAGGGAAGCTGGTATGCGGTGCTAGATTTGGCTAATGCCGCCTTTACCGTACCGATTAATGATGAATGTGGGGCGCAATTTGCATTTTCCTGGATTGGGAGGCAGTATACTTTTAGTTTTATTGCATTTTATATAGCGCACCATTGACCAGGGTGTAAGGGCGCATAACAGTACATACAACAAAAACATAGATTACTGCTATCAGCATATGAATAATATGTCAAAAGGCACCCCTAGAAAAAGGCGTGTACCGGATGCACGTCAAGTTAAGCACAGAAGAACCTCTAGGGAGATATTTGCATTTTCTTAAAAGGCAGGTAAGGAGCTGCTTCACAACCACTAAGACGCAGTCACTGTCGGGTTGTGTACACCAGTCCTCTAAGCTCAGTCTACGCATGATCTTCAAATCCGACAGTCTGACTACGCCAGGACCTGTCCTCTGTCCAAACCAAGCAAGGAACTTAAAGCGTAATGCTTTTCTTGACTCTATAGTTTCAGCCTCCGGAATGTTGGTAATGATCAAGTTCCTGTCATCCATAATGAAGTCCTGGAGACTATTGACCTGAGTTATTGGCATTTGTGATTTCCTTAGATGTAGACTTCGCACAGCTACCCTTTTAAAGTTGACATCGACTGTAAGAAGTTTAACTGCTTTGTCATCAGCAATGGTAGTTGAAAATCCGGGGGGAATTCCCTTTCATTTCAATGTTAGAAGTTTTCGCCCTCTCCTTGACTGCCGATGTTAACCCCTTGGAATCCAGAGACTCCTCAATAATCTGGGCAGTTTATGTGACTTGGTCTCTCAGTTCCCTTTTTATGCTGACTTGACTAGATTCATCCAGCTTCAACACTTGTGGCCAAACAACAAAAGTGCTATGCCCATTAGTCTGTGAAACAGTATTCGAACTAGATTGACGTAGATCAGCTACCCAATCGTTCAGTGAGTCAACCAGTAAGGCCAAGTCAAATGGGCTGGAACATAGTAACAGCTCATTAGCAATATTGGCCATAAGGATAGGCCATTGCGAGGAAGGGACACACACTGACTGTGTGGACATAGCTGCCAGCGAGCGAAGTTCCATTTGCTGAACTAAAGGTATCAGATTCAACCTTATTATCTGCGGGTAGCGGGCCCCGCACACCAATCTTCATTGATGGGCTTCTCCCAGCCCCACCCTTCTCGGCTAGCTCCATAGCTTAAACTGCAGTCCTCCGAAGGAGGAGGGGACTCGCGGGT
>PGSH02016665.1:0-125300 GCA_002915635.3 Ambystoma mexicanum
CACGGCATCTTGCAGGTCTGTTTGCTTTGGACCACAGTTCCATCGCTTTAGTACATGTCCAGAACATATGAATCAGGTCCGCTCTGTCGTTCCCGCACCTTGGGCATGCCGGGGAGGCTTGTTTGTTGAAGGAAGCCACCCTGTGGGGAGTCATGTACGTTCGGTAAAGGACGTTCAGCTGGATCTGTCCAAATCTGGAGTTCCTAGACACTTTCTTAGGATATATTAATGCTCTTTCCCATTCCCTGTCTGTGAGCGTGGTTCCGATATCTGCTTCCCATCTCGCCTTCAATGCCTCACCTTTGGGGTTGGGTTTATCAGTGAGTCTGTTGTAGAGCCTGGAGATCGGTCTCCAGCCGTCCTCAAGATCGTGCATTTCCTGTAGCAGCGGGTCCGGGGTGGGTTCCTCTGGCCAGCCGCTCCAGTGTTTCTTGGTGGTTTGTTTGATGCGTTGGTACCAGAGAAACTGACCACTTGATAGCCCTTCTTTGGTCTGCAGTGACTCGAGTTCTCTAAATTCTCCCTCCTCGAACATATCTCCCCATGTGTAGATGCCTGCCTCTTCCCATCTTCTTGCTGTGGATAGGTCAGTCTCTGATTTGCACACGTCCACCAAGATGGGGTTGTCTGGGGAGTACGGATGTTTCACCTGCCTGATGTAGCAGGTTCTGGCCCATACCTGCCTGCCAAGACCAATGACCAAGGGGGCGTCGGGGGATTGTCGTAGGGGGTTCCATAGGGTTTCCCTGGGTGTTAATTTGGTAGAGAATTGTCTCAGGAGTCCCAGTTCAGCGGACGGTTCGTCCGAGAGCCACTTCGTGATGTGACTAAGCTGCGCCGCTAGGTAATATAGCTGAAGGTCCGGTAGTTTTATTCCTCCCTCCTTGTGTGGGAGAGATAGTGTAGCCAAGGACAGTTTGTGCCTGTTGGGACCCCACAGAAAGTCTCTTATAAGCGCCTCTAGTTTCTTGAAGAAGGGTGGTCTTACGTAGAAGCATATATTCACGAAAAAATACAGGAACCGGGGAGAATTATCATCTTGACAATCGCCGCTCTACCAACCATTGCCAGTGGGAGTTTAGACCAGAATTTCATGGATCGGCGAAGGCTGGGTATAGCAGCTTCCGTGTTGTGTTCGTGTGTGAGCATCGGAGTGTGGCTCACGTTAATTCCTAGGTACCGGAACTTATCGAGTTGCCACTTTATTCCTATAGCTGGGAGATCAGTCTCTGCTAGGCCTCTCAAGCCAGCCAGGGGGAATGCTGAAGATTTGTGTCTGCTAAATTGTATTCCGGAATATTTCGCGTAATTGTCTAGTACCTCCAGTGTGATCGGTGCATTGACCTTGGGGTCATTTAAGTACAATAGGACATCATCAGCGTATAGGGAGATTATGTTGTAGGCATTGCCCACCTTGATGCCAGCGTCGAAAAATTGTTGCCTGAAGTATATGGCAATCGGCTCTAGGCCCAGTATATATAGCATAGGCGAGAGTGGGCATCCCTGTCTTGTGCCCCTCTGTATTTGCCAAGGTTCTGACACAGTTCTGCCTGTCTTTACTCTTGCGGTTGGGGTGTTATATAGTACCGTGATCCATCTAATGAAGCCCTCGCCAAACCCAAATCCTCTCAGTACCTCAGTAAGCCACTCCCAGTAGATGGAGTCGAAGGCCTTGATAGCGTCAAGTGAAAGTACCGCTAGGTCCTCATCCTTTTCATAAGTTTCTGCCATAATGTGTTGAAGCCTTCTCAGGTTAGCTGTGGTGTTGCGACCGGGAACAAACCCGTTTTGGTCTTCGTGGATTATGGACCCCAGCACTCTGGCGAGTCTACCAGCTAGTATGGTGGTGAGGATCTTGCTGTCATAATTTAGCATGGCCAGGGGGCGATAGGAGTCGCAATCAGTGGGTGTTTTGTGTGGCTTGAGCATGGGAATGATTATTGTCTCCTTCATAGTGTTGGGCAGGACCCCGTTTGCGTAGGCCTCTTGATACACTTCGTGCAGGATTGGGGTGAGGGTGGATTCATATGTTTTATAGAACTCAGACGGGAGGCCGTCACTTCCGGGGGCCTTGCTGGTGGCGAGCGATCTGATTGCTCCTTTCACGTCCTCGGCCGTGATCTCCTTCTCCAGTTCGTCCCTCTGTTCGTTGGTTATCTTGGGGAGGCCTATCTCTTCCAGTGTATCGATGATTTCGTCTCTGGGAATTTGTGTATCGTGGGTGTACAACCTGGAGTAGAATTTGGCGAATGCCTTGTTAACTCCTATCTGCGTCCTGTGAGATGTCCCATCTTCGTCTAGTATCTCCGTGGGGAGATGCTTAGGGTGCTCTTTCCTGCACAGCCAAGCCAACAGCCTACCAGGTTTATCCGATTCTTTGTGGGATCTAGTAGTGTACGTTGCATAGTCGAATTTCTCTAATCTGTCCCAGGAGGATTGGCAATTCTCGCGGAGCTCTTTCAGTTTCATCTCAACTTCTGGAGTGATGTTAGAGGAAGATTCCAGGCGTGTTATCTCCAGTTCCTGTGCCTCAAGGGACGCCTTTAGTTGCCTGCGGGTACCGCCAGCTTTCGATATTATTTCACCTCTGGCCACCACCTTCATGGCCTCCCACAGCGTGCTCCAGGAGGATACTGAGCCCTTGTTGATGTCGATGTATTCTTCAAGTTTTTCGGCGAGGTCCTCTCTGAACTCTGAGTCTTCGAGGGCCGCAACAGGCATCCTCCACATAGGGATGGGGGGTCTGGGTCCTTTAAGCTGCCATTGCATGATCAGTGGGGAATGGTCGGAGACCGATCTGCCCAAATACGCTGAAGTTTCCACCAGTGGCATTTGCTCTCTATCAACGAAAAAGTAATCAATTCTTGTGTGGACTCTGTGTGGAGCTGAGTAATGGGAGTAGACCTTTTCCGTGGGATGTTGTTCCCTCCATATGTCCACTAAGTGAAGTTGTGCTAGTGTCTCCTTCAGGGCGCACGTTGCAGGGTTTCTTGTTTGGGGAGGTGGTATTGATCTGTCCATGGCAACATCCACAACACAATTGAAGTCACCGCCCCATATAAAAGTTCTGTTTCGGTGTTGAGCCAGCTTTGCACTGATCATTCCGAGGTGCGATGGTATCCCATGGAGTGGAAAGTATGAGTTAACTAGGCAAATCGGCATCTGCTCTATGGTGCCCCATATGATCACAAAACGACCTTCTTTATCAGTCTCGGACCCTTGTAGCTGGAAGGGGACGTTCGGGTTTACCCATGTGAGCACACCCCTTGCGTATTTGGAGTAGGGGGATCCCTTCAGCGTCCCATCCCATCGGTCCGCTAATTTGGCCATGGCATCTTCTGTGAGGTGGGTCTCTTGTAACATCGCAATTGAGACTTTCTTCCTTCGGAGGAAGGATTGTATGCGGTTCCGCCTGAGATACGAGCCCATCCCCCTCACATTCCACGTCATCACGTTGAGTTGTGACGCCATTGGGTCGATGTTTCAGGGCCGGCGGGAGGCTCCATCCTTGGGGCCTGGTGTGACGACGATCCGTACTCAGGGGGTCGCAGACAGGGACGGACTGGATCCGTGCTTCTTATGTCATTTCTTACACCCGGCATATGTTTCTTCGACAGCATTGATTTGAAGACTGTGTAACTGTTGAAACAAATAACATAACTCAAACTGGTGCGCCCAGCGACTACTCTCTTGTCGTGGTGCTCAGGCGCTCTCGAGCCGTCTAAGCCCATCCGGGCTTCGGGCGCGAGTTGGGTCTGGTGGTGGCCTGACCCGGGTGGGTTGTTCGCTGGGGGTTGGGCTGGGGCCCGGTGAGGAGGCCGAACGAGGGCCGTTTCCGTGTGGCATACTGTAACTGGATTACCTTCTGATATCCGGGTTCAATTGTTGCTGGGCTGTTACTGTGCTGTGTATGTCCTGTTTAGGTAATCTGGGGAGCTCGGTCCTTATTATGTGGAGTGTCTCTGCCGTCGGCAAGGTTGTTGTCTTCGAGCCACATGTTGGCGGCCTCTGGATTTTCGAGGAATATCGCTCGTCCTTTATGTATAACTTTCAGGCGTGAGGGGTAGAGCAGCCTGTATTTCAGATCTAGTTGGCGTAGCCTTGCTTTAATCGGTACGAAAGAATTTCTCTCTCTCTGTACTTTCTGGGTGTAATCCGGGTATATGGTTATCTTAGAGTCTCCCCTTTCGATGGGACCTCCTTCCCTGGAGTGTCTTAAGATGGTTTCCCTATCTTGAAAGTTTAATATTTTGGCAATTATTGGTCGGGGATGCGAGCCAGGGGGGGGCATTTTTGGAGGGATCTGTGGGCCCTCTCGACCGCGAATCCCTGTGTCATCTTCCCGGCTCCAATCTCTTGCAGTAGTAGGGACTCCACGTAGGTTGTGGTGTTTGAGCCCTCGCTTCCCTCCGGAACCCCCAGGATCCTGATGTTGCTCCGTCTGGCCCGACCTTCAGCTTCTTCTGCCCTTACCTCGAGAGCGTGAACTATTCGTTTCAGATCGGCAACCTCAGATCGTAGTGATGCGGCTGCCCCGACCGTTTCTTCTGTCGAGTTCTCAATAATCGTCACTCTTTCCGTCAGGTTGCGTGCGTCCTGGCGGATGAGTTGAATGTCGATTTTGAACTCGTCTATTTTGGAGTCTATATGGGTCCTCAGTGAGGCAATGGCTTCCAATATTTGAGAGTGATTGTCTATGGGTTCGCCCTCTTTTGTTTGGGTGTTTTCGGAAGCACTAGGTCTAGCCTGGGTGGGTGTTTTCGGCTTGGCAGCAACGAAGGAGTCCATGGTGGCTGCTTTGGCTTTATTCCTGGCGGCCATTTTGGATCGGCTCTAGTGTTGTGACTAGGGCTCTGTGCTGGAGTGAAATTTCTAGTCTGTTAGGGCTTGGTTGGTGTTCACAGGGTAGTTGCGGGCTGCGAGTACGGTGTATATGGTAGGGGTTGATTAGGAGGGCCTGTCCTTGGGTCTGCGTGGGCTCCCAGTCCCCGATATATGGTTCCAGGAAAGTGGCTTCTGTTTCTTAGGGGCCGCTGCCTTCCCCCTTACCTTGAGAGCCACTAACATTCATGAGGGACTGGGTGGTGGTGGTGGTGGGATTGGATTCCCCACTTATGAGGTCGTGGAGGCAACTCACTAGGTGTCTGTGTCCCCTGACACACTTATTTGTGCCCCCAAGTGCTGGGGGACTGTGGATGAGTACCTCGCGTGACTGTTGCACGGTCTGTCTTCCTCCGTGGCTCCGGTGTTCCCGCCTCCAGGTGTCCGGGTCACCAAAAGATTTCGGGGGGGAGATGTGCCACGGGGGCTGCTCCTCCGTGGTCTCGCCGCCGAGTCATCCGCAACGTAGGAGTCGGGTGTGGGCCCGGGGACCGTGTGTTCACTCCTCGGGCTGTTCGCGGCGTTGGTGGCGTCCGCGTGTCGCGTATCGCTGTATCAGCAGTCGCAGAGCGAGGGGGCCACCCAACGCAGGCTCCGGAGACTGGTGTGAGCCTCAGGCTGCCGCCGCCCCCAGGCTCACTGCCTCCCACTCGGCCAGTAACCGCCGCCGGGGGAGCCCCTCCGCGGCTTCGTTACATGGCGCGCGGCGCCATCTTGATTTCATGTAAGGCGGGGGGGAGTGCAGTTCGGGGCCGCTGGCGTCGTCTCGGGGGTCCGATTCCCCGATTAGGTCAAGCGGGGCTTGTCGGGATCAGTTTCCCCCACCTCCGTAGGCTTCTATTTTCGGTGCAGCTTCGCTGGTGGCGTCCGCGTATTGCGCATCGCGCGCTGGGGCGGTTGAAAGGCTCCGCCGGATCAGCAGCCGCAGAGCGAGGGGGCCGCCCAACGCAGGCTCCGGAGGCCGGCAGTGAGCCTCAGGCTGCCGCCGCTCTCAGGTTCGCTGCCTCCCACTCGGCCAGTAACCGCCGCCGGAGGAGCTCCTCCGCGGCTTCGTCAAATGGTGCGCGGCGCCATCTTGATTTCTTGCAAGGCGGGGGGGAGTGCCGTACGGGACCGCTGGTGTCGTCTCGAGGGTCCGATTCCCCGATTAAGCAAGCGGGGCTTGTTGGGATCAGTTTCCCCCACCTCCGTAGGGTTCTGTTTTCGGTGCAGCTTTGCTCGAGCCGGGATGAAGGATCTGGAAACGGCGTCTCGGCCGGAGCTCGGCGGATCAGCCTCTGAACGCCATCGGCTCCAGGCCACGCCCCTAATTGCCTTCAAAATGGTAATCCTGTAGCGTCAAACTCAACCTCGCAATTCTAGCTGTCACCTTACACATCCCCTGCACTGACAGGACTTCAATGAGAGGTTTGTAAGCAGTACAAACTGTGAACGTACCCCCCCACGCATACTTCCTGAAATAGTTTACAGTCCAAACACAAGCTAAAAGCTCTTTCTCGATTACTGAGTATCTACTTTCGACATCAGCTATTGCCCTGAATGCATGACATGTGATCCTTTCACATCTGCCCTCCATCACCTGGGATGACACTGCCTCCAATCCAATACCACTCGCATCCATGGTTAACTTGGTTTTGTTTCCAATCACAAATCATCCTCAGAGATTCATTCAAACTGTTCTTTATACACTCAGCCAATCTATTTCATTCTGCATCCCATTCAAATTCAAATTCTTTCTTGAGTAATCTCCCCATGGGCTCAGTCTAAACTGTCAAAATCCTGTACAAACTTATTTCTAAAATTCACATAGTCCTAAAAATGACCTGAGTTCCACTTTATTCTTAGGATCTGGCACACTATTGATCGCTTTCATAGCATCACCCTTAGGTTTATAACCATCACCACTGACTTCATGGTCCAAATATTCCACTTCAGGCTCTTTAAACTTGCATTTACTCCTTTCCACTTTTAAACCCTTCTCACTTAACCTAGTAAATACGTCACACAACCTTCCATCGTGCTCATCCTCTCCCTTTCCAAACACAATGATGTTATCCTGGTAAACCAACATCCCCTTTATAACATTCAGCACTTGGGTCATAGCCCTCTCAAACACTGCAGTGGCAGATGCCAGTCCAAATGGCATTCTTTTGTAGCAATACATGCTGAAAGGTGTTATGAAAGCCGTAAGGCTCGTGCAATCTTTAGGAAGTGTCAAAGGTTTCCCCCCGGCTCACCTGAGTTCTCTTCTTGTGGCGTTCCGCGGAGGACTCCTTCTCCCGGCCGGACCGGGACTTGTATAAGTGCGCGCGAGTCGACATCAGTATATCCCTGGTAGACCTCTGGGACTTGTACAATGTTGGAAACCATGAGTGAGGTTTTTTGCTCTCCTGAATGTTCAATAGCTGGTGTTAAGGAGAGATCCAGGGATAAACAGTGGGACATACAAAACTCAGAGCCCAGAAACAATGACCCTGCTGTCCAATTAATGTACGGATTATGTCTTTGAAGCCAGGGCATACCCAGAACCATAGGGTAATGGGCTGATTTGATGATGTCGAATGTAATCTGCTCTTGGTGGTGGTTTATGGAGAGACGGACCTCTTTTGTCTGTAGGGTTATGGGTCCTGAAGAGAGAGGTCTCCCATCAATTGCTTCTACCGGCTGTTTAATGTTCCGTGACTCATATGGTATTTTATGTCTGATAACCCAGTCTTGATCAATGAAAATTCCCATAGCTCCACAGTCCACCAGGACCAGTATGGGATAGGTCTTGTGCTTGGAGGGTGATAGAAAGGCCTGTAGAACCACCAGGTTATTCTGTCCAGGAGAGTTCAATGATGTGATTGATGTGGAGCAGACATCTTTCTCCCGAAACCTCGCTCCATCTAGGGCCGGGAGCTGGAGTTTCCCGAACGCCGTGGAGGGGCTAAAGGACATTCTCTAACGAGATGCTTGTCTGAGGCAGAATACATACACAGGCGGTGTGAATTCTTCTCATCCTTTTTTGTGGAGTAATTGGCCCACGAAAGGCGCCTATTTGCATTGGTTCGGAGTCGTTATCAGGGGTTGAGACAGGATCGGATTTCACAGTCGACTCCGGAGGGGTTCGTTGAAAGGCAGTCTTAGCTTTTTCCTTTCAGCCCTTCTTTCCTAGATACGAAAGTCTATTTGTAAGGCTAGATCTACCAAAGCCTGAAACGAATGGGCGCGAGCCACTCTGGCTAATTCATCCTTGATATCGTCATTTAGACCCCTGCGAAATAAGGTGAAACTCGCTTCAGGGCCCCAATCAGCCTCCTTTACCAGCTGTTTGAATCTGGTAACGAACGTTAGCATATCCTGGGATCCTTGCCGAAAATCAAGTAGGCGTTCCTGGGCGCTGAACACTTGTTCGGGCGGTCAAACATAGACTTGAGCACCTGGATAAATGCATCATAATCGTCCAGGAGGACGTCTCCAGAGTTCACTAGGGGAGTGGCCCAAGATAACGCATTCCCTGTAAGGTGGGAGATTATGAAGCCCACCTTGGCCCTGGAAGTTGAAAAATAATAGGGCTTGAATGTAAAATGCACCAAGCAGGAATCCAGAAATCCACGTAAGGATTTTGGCGAGCCATCGTATTTGTCTACCACTCCACCCAGTATCACGCTTTCCTTATTGGCAGAGTCACGTGACAGCACTAATTGTTTCAAGGCTGCGTTCTCTGCCTTTAAGTTTTGTACCTCGGTTGTTAGCTCCTGCATGCAGAACATGAGGTCCTGGACCGCTTTCTCCATAGCGGTATCAGTGTTGATCGTTTGGCGTCTCAATCTGTCAAAGGTTTCCCCCCGGCTCACCTGAGTTCTTTTCTTGTGGCGTTCCGCGGAGGACTCCTTCTCCCGGCCGGACCGGGACTTGTATAAGTGCGCGCGAGTCGAGTCTGACTCCAGCGCGAGCGTTCAAAGTTCCAGGAAGTCACGTGTTCCAGGACGTCCAGGAAGAGGATCGAAGAAAGGTAAGAGATACTGGAAACAGGGGAAAAGGGAAGAAAGAATAAGGGAGTTGGCCAGGAACTTGGAAGGGTAACGCCAAGCAGCACACACACGTCGAGACACTACCTAGAGATAGCGTTGAGACGCGCAGAGGTGCGGGGCGTGGCCCATTTATAGAACGTGCCGTGTCCGACGTACAGGCTAATACGAAACACAGCACTGGGCACGGCCGTGTTGGAAGTATCAAGGAGCACAATCTCCGTCTGGACCAGGACCAGGAAGACCAGAAGGGGCTATATCCATGGTTCATGACAGCATGCCTCCTCCGAAACCCCGTCCCACCAGGCTTGCCAGGGTGTATGAGATGGAATCTTCTCAGCAATCGAGGGATGTTTAGGTTGGATAGTGGTTCCCATGTTCTCTCGCTAGGAGGATAGCCTTTCCACTCGACCAGGTATTGAAGCCGACCCCGTTTGTACCTGGAGTCACATATTCTGGATACTTCATATTCCAGCTGATTGTCCACAATCACAGGACTGGGTCTGCCGGTTTTCCGGGTGGAGTGGATGTAGGGTTCAAGTAGGGAAGTGTGAAAAACTGGATGTATTCTCTTCCAGGAGTCTGGTAGCTTGAGCCGATAAGAAACAGGATTGATGATTTCTTTTATGGAAAATGGACCATAATATCGGGGGGGTAACTTGTTAGGGCATAGATGTTGTGGTAATA
This sequence comes from Ambystoma mexicanum, assembly GCA_002915635.3. Classification (NCBI taxonomy): domain Eukaryota; kingdom Metazoa; phylum Chordata; class Amphibia; order Caudata; family Ambystomatidae; genus Ambystoma; species Ambystoma mexicanum. Next base: position 9,582 of record PGSH02016665.1, read on the forward strand.
GTTTCGAGGACAACCAGACCTGGTCACCAATAGAATAGGAGGGTGCTGGTCTTCTTTTGGAATCAGCATATCGCTTAGTGCGAATCTGGGCCTTTCCAATTGTTCCTTGGCTTCCTTGTGGATGTTGAGGAGAGTTTCAATTCAGGAATCAAGTGAAGTACTGGAGTTGGATGTGGTAGAACTGAAGGTAACACGGAGGGATGAAAACCTTGACTGCAATAGAAGGGCTAACGTTGATCGCTGAGTGATCTGAATTGTTTATAGGTAAATTCGGCCAAGGGTATAAGGAGGGACCAATCATCCTGTACCTTGGTTGCGAAACAACGAAGATATTGCTCCGGGGTTTGATTAACACGTTCTGTGGTCCCGTTGGTCTGTGGGTGATATCCAGATGAAGAGCGCGTTGAATCCCTAGAACACGACAGAGATGTTTCCAGAATTGTGAAATATATTGCGGTCCTCGGTCCGATATGATCTTGGAAGGGAGTCCATGAAGACGGAAAATGTGTTCTAGGAAAATTACTGCGAGCTCTGAAGAGGAAGGAAGTTTATAGAGAGGCGTGAAATGTGCCATATGAGTTAAACAAGTCTATGGTTACCATGATGGTCGTGTAACCCCGGGAAGGTGGTAATTCCACGATGAAGTCTGTAGCTATAAATTCCCATGGTCTTGTTGGCAGTGTAGGTTGCAATAGAAGGCCCGCTGGTCTCTTATTGTCGTGCTTATTCTGACTGCAGACAGTACAGGTCTTGATGTACTCTTGTACCTTGCATTTCATCTCCGGCCACCAAAACTGTCTTTGTATAAGACAGAGCGTGTTGGTTACACCACGATGTCCAGAATGAAAAGTATCATGGCAGAGAGTTATTATTTTATGTTGAAGTTTCGGTGTGGGAATGACCAAGGCATTGTCCTTGAATAAGTATCCTTCCTTGATTCTTAAGTTCCAGGGATTCTTCCTAGAGACGTCCTTCCAGAGGTCAGAGGACTGGGTTTTGGATCAAATCTCTTCCAAGAGGTTGATCGCTTGAGCTATAAAGATTGTGTGGGAAACATTGTAGGATAGGTCCTATCTTCAGTGGTTAAATAGTCAGGACGTCGGGACAAGGCGTCCGCAATCACATTTTGTGATCCAGGAAAATGAGTGATTTGGAATTGGTACTGGGCAAAGAAGTAGGCCCAACGCGCCTGACGACTGTTCCTGCACTCCTTAGATTGGAGAATTTGTAGATTTCGATGGTCCGTACGGACCTGGACTGGATATCTAGCACCCAGGAGTAAATTTCGCCATTCTGTGAAGGCTTGGCGGATTGCCAACAACTCCTTTTCCAGGACAGAGTAATGGGTTTCGCTGGTTGTTAGGGTTCTAGAGAGGTAAGCCACTGGGTGGTCCATTTTGTCCTCAAGCACCTGTTTCAATGCTCCTATGGCATGGTTGGAGGCATCCGTTTCCACTATGAAAGGGCGATCTAAGTCAGGCTGAGCCAGGACGGAGGCTTGCGTGAATCTTGTCTTCAAGCGTTGAAAAGCCTTCTCTTACGAGGAAGACCAGATGAAGGGAACATCCCTCTTCAGCAGAGCAACGATCGGTTGGACGAGCCTCAGAAAAGGTAGGAATGAACTTTCGATAAAAGTTAGCAAGTCCCAAGAAAGACTGAACCTGTTTCACCGATGTAGGAGCAGGCCAGGCCAGTATGGCCTTTACCTTTGAAGGTCCATTCCAACTCCTTCTGGGCTGAGGATGAATCCAAGTTAATGAACTGAAGTCACGTGAAAAAGACATTTCTCAGGTTTGACAAGAGCTTGTTTTCACGGAGCCGTTGTAGTACCGCCATGACATGTTCTTCATGTTTCAAGGGATCCTTGGAATAAATCAAAATGTCGTCTAGATAGACAATGACAAAGAGAAAAAGCATGTCAGAAAACATCCTATCCATGAAACGTTGAAAAACTGCAGGGGCATTAGCTAATCCAAAGGGCATGACTAGATATTCAAAGTGACCAAAGGGCGTTCTAAAGGCGGTCTTCCATTCGTCCCCTTCCCGGATACGGATTAAGTAATAGGCACCCCAGAGGTCCAACTTCGTGAATATTACGGCGCCTCTGACAGCTTCCAGGATATCTGAAATCAGAGGCAGAGGGTACCGATCTTTGAGGGTGCATTCATTTAGACCATGGTAGTCGAGGCAGGGTCTGAGTTCCTTGGAATCCTTCTTAGGAACGAAGAACAATGAGGCACCCGCTGGAGATTTTGAGGGTCTTATGGTGCCATTTTCCAAATTGATGTCCAGGTATTCTCAGAGGGCCTTTTTCTCAGGTTCTGAAAGGATAAACATTCTGCCAAAGGGAATTACTGCCGAGGGATCTGTCTCAATGGCACAATCTTCGGGTCTGTGAGGGGGTAAAGCCTGGACTTTGGCAGTCAAAAAGACATCAGTATATCCTTGGTAGACCTATGGGACTTGTACAATGTTGGAAACCATGAGTGAGGTTTTTTGCTCTCCTGAATGTTCAATAGCTGGTGTTAAGGAGAGATCCAGGGATAAAGAGTGGGACATACAAAACTCAGAGCCCAGAAACAATGACCCTGCTGTCCAATTAATGTACGGATTATGTCTTTGAAGCCAGGGCATACCCAGAACCATAGGGTAATGGGCTGATTTGATGATGTCGAATGTAATCTGCTCTTGGTGGTGGTTTATGGAGAGACGGACCTCTTTTGTCTGTAGCGTTATGGGTCCTGAAGAGAGAGGTCTCCAATCAATTGCTTCTACCGGCTGTTTAATGTTCCATGACTCATATGGTATTTTATGTCTGATAACCCAGTCTTGATCAATGAAAATTCCCATAGCTCCACAGTCCACCAGGACCAGTATGGGATAGGTCTTGTGCTTGGAGGGCGATAGAAAGGCCTGTAGAACCACCAGGTTATTCTGTCCAGGAGAGTTCAAGGATGTGATTGATGTGGAGCAGACATCTTTCTCCCGAAACCTCGCTCCATCTAGGGCCGGGAGCTGGCGTTTCCCGAACGCTGTGGAGGGGCTAAAGGACATTCTCTAACAAGATGCTTGTCTGGGGCAGAATACATACACAGGCCAGTGTGAATTCTTCTCATCCTTTCTTGTGGAGTAATTGGCCCACGAAAGGCGCCTATTTGCATTGGTTCGGAGTCGTTATCAGGGGTTGAGACAGGATCGGATTTCACAGTCGACTCATGGAGGGGTTCGTTGAAAGGCAGTCTTAGCCTTTTTCCTTTCAGCCCTTCTTTCCTGGATACAAAAGTCTATTTGTAAGGCTAGATCTACCAAAGCCTGAAACGAACTGGGGCGAGCCACTCTGGCTAATTCATCCTTGATATCGTCATTTAGACCCCTGCGAAATAAGGTGAAACTCGCTTCAGGGCCCCAATCAGCCTCCTTTACCAGCTGTTAATCTGGTAACGAACGTTAGCATATCCTGGGATCCTTGCCGAAAATCAAGTAGGCGTTCCTGGGCGCTGAACACTTGTTCGGGCGGTCAAACATAGACTTGAGCGCCTGGATAAATGCATCATAATCGTCCAGGAGGACGTCTCCAGAGTTCACTAGGGGAGTGGCCCAAGATAACGCATTCCCTGTAAGGTGGGAGATTATGAAGCCCACCTTGGCCCTGGAAGTTGAAAAATAATAGGGCTTGAATGTAAAATGCACCAAGCAGGAATCCAGAAATCCACGTAAGGATTTTGGTGAGCCATCGTATTTGTCTACCACTCCACCCAGTATCACGCTTTCCTTATTGGCAGATTCACGTGACAGCACTAATTGTTTCAAGGCTGTGTTCTCTGCCTTTAAGTTCTGTACCTCGGTTGTTAGCTCCTGCATGCCGCGCATGAGGTCCTGGACCGCTTTCTCCATAGCGGTATCAGTGTTGATCGTTTGGCGTCTCAATCTGTCAAAGGCAGTGGTCGAAGTGAGCGGGAGCGGTCGGGAGCGGTGCTCCTCTACTTTTTTAAATTACGTTTTACAGCTCCTATACTTTTATTTTTAAAAGAAACTGTTCCGGAATGGTTTTGTTTTAAAATAAAAGTGTAGGAAAACGTTGCAGCTTGCACTTTCAGTGCACTGCACTGAACGTTCCCTTAAACAGCAGGTGCTAGTGTTTGGGGGTTTGTATTGTGCGTGGGAGAGGGCGTGGCGATGGGATTTGTGGAGAGTGGGTGCAAGCCAGAAGGGAGCATAGTTCCACTACTTCTTTTCGTACACTTCGACCCCTGGTCAAAGGTTTCCCCCCGGCTCACCTGAGTTCTCTTCTTGTGGCGTTCCGCGGAGGACTCCTTCTCCCGGCCGGACCGGGACTTGTATAAGTGCGCGCGAGTCGAGTCTGACTCCAGCGCGAATGTTCAAAGTTCCAGGAAGTCGCGTATTCCAGGACGTCCAGGAAGAGGATCGAAGAAAGGTAAGAGATACTGGAAACAGGGGAAAAGGGAAGAAAGAATAAGGGAGTTGGCCAGGAACTTGGAAGGGTAACGCCGAGCAGCACACACACGTCGAGACACTACCTAGAGATAGCGTTGAGACGCGCGGAGGCGCGGGGGCGTGGCCCATTTATAGAACGTGCCGTGTCCGACGTACAGGCTAGTACGGAACACGGCACTGGGCACGGCCATGTTGGAAGTATCAAGGAGCACACTCTCCGTCTGGACCAGGACCAGGAAGACCAGAAGGGGCTATGTCCATGGTTCATGACAGGAAGGTGTAATTTGATGACACGCATTAGACAAATCCATTGTAAAAAATAGGTGTGCCCCCTCAATGCAGTTCAACATTTCCAATATTATGGGCAGTGGATATCTGTCCACCAAAATTCTCTTGTTTAAGTCTCTAAGATCTACACAGATTCTCAATTTTCCATTCATTTTGACGGCAACCACAATGGGGCTGACCCATTCAGATGATTTAATCTTTTCAATTATCCCTTCGTTCTTAAGTCTATTCAATTCATGCTCCATGCTTTCTACAAAGGCGAAAGGGATTTGCCTTACTTTTGTATGTGCAACTGGAATCTCTCCCGGTTTCAAAACAATCTTGTGAGCATAATTTATTTTTAATACCCCAACTCCTGATGAAACACATCATCGTTTTTGTACAAATCCCTCTCAGTGCCTGGGTTACTGCTCTTCAATAATAGCACAGGCTCATCCTCACACAGATCTAATCTTATCTTCAATGCTGCCTGATCCCTCCAGCTGAGAACATTTACCCCTTTCTTTCCTATGTAGACTTTGATTTCCGCCTGACGACCTTTGAACTGTACTATACTCTTGATCCAACCTGTAATGCAAATTTTTGACCCTTCAAATCCTCCTGGATTCTTGATGTCGGGTGGATGAATTCTTGCTCTCAATCATTGGTACTTCAGTCTTTCCCAAGTACCAGCAGTAAGTATGGTGTATGGAGAGCAGCTATCCACCATAACTGATAAACTGCCATTTTCAATCAGTATGTCACATCTGGCACACATTAATGATCCCTTTCCTGTTTCACACACTACTACACACTCATCTTCTGAATCTGAATCCTCTTGCACCAATGACACCTTTTTTTGTTTCTACAGACTACGGCAAAAAGTCCCCTCATCTTGCACATTGCACATATCTGATTAATAGCTGGACAGTTTTTTTGAAAAAGCATAATGTGCCACTTTGCCACACCTGAAGCATCTGTCTTTATCTCTGCCCTCATTTGTTAATCCTGTTCTCCCTTTGCCTTTATTTTCTCTATGATCTTGATCTCTTCACTTCAATTGCTGTTCACTTGTTTGCCACCCTCGGCCTTGTCTCTCTTGCTCCTTACTACACTTAAAAGAGATTGTTCTCTGGCCTGCTTCCCCACTTGACTTTGACTCCCAATTTGTGCTTGTAGGACCTCCATCTTCTTATTTGTGATCTGTCTAGCACACAAGTGGGTGTGTTCAACTCTTTTTGCTATTGCCACCGCTTCAGACAGTGAGGGATTACCCACCATCCACAACCGATCTTGAACCAGGGGGTCTTTGGTGTGAATGATGATCTGATCTCTGATCAACTCATCAAGTTCGATGCCTGCACTAAATCGACATGTGTGGGCTAGCTTCTTGAGTGCCAAAACATACTCTTCCACTGTCTCATATTCTTTCTGAGATATGGTGGTGAAATTGTGCCTATTGATGGCGACATTAATCTCTGGTGCATAATATTTGTCCAATTGCCTTAACGCCTGTTCATATTCATCAATAACACCAGCTTCATCACCAGTCAATTTCCCGAAACTCCCTGCATTTGCTCTGACCTTTGAGCCCCAAGCTTGTAATAAAAGCAATTTCTTCTTTTGTGGTGCTAAACCTGTCTGTTCCACAGTCTTAATGTAATTTTTCCAATTCTCTCTCCATTCCAGCCACAACACATTTGGCTGACCAGGGTTCGGTAGAAAACTTTCCAGTGGATGCACTGTGATGCCTTGCATTTTGTGCTGTGATCTTTCTCAATGACTATATGTATTAATAATAATATTTATACATGTGGCAAAGTGTTCTTTCCAATCTGTCCCTTTTATCTTATTCTTTGTTTTTTTTTACTGGGAAGAAGCAGCTCTTCAGGAAGGATGCAGATCAGCAGATCACCGTCTTGGCCTAGGTTCACTTAATCCTGCTCAAAATGGCAGCGCATTGTTCGAAGTTCAAGGGTGCTTTCCTCTAACCTTGTCAACGTCATTGCTGCAAGCTCACGCTGGGGGCCTCAGCTAGATTTCCAGAGAAGAAACAGATAAGGATCTTCAGTCGCTTATGAGCTTTGACTGACTGCGTGCACTTTGCGACTTAATGTTTTCTCCATTTGTCCCCCGGCTCAGATAACCAGTGCCTGAGCAAGCCTGGAAGAGGCTTTGATTCGAAGATACAGCCTCCTTGCTGCTTGGGTCCTCCACTGACCTTTGGTATCCTCGTCGCCAAATGTTGCATCTGCTTAACAGACACGGAAACCAGCAGTAAGTGAATGAAATCAATATCTTTATAATAAGCAATGGCCCATCGCTTTCTCCGACATCCACTTCTCAACCGCCTACCACAAACCTCTCAAACCTTCTCCTTGCACACCGCACACTCCACATTCCAACCCTCACAGACTCAGCATTCATCCGACATTCACCCTGAACAAGAGAACATCAGACTCTACACTGACAATGCGAGCCGAGCCACTAGCCTCAGAAATAGAGAATGGATGGCAGTTATGAGAGTAGCATGGTAGCATGTTAGCTGTGGCTGCAGTCGGTGGTGAGGAGGAAAGCAGGTGTGATAACACTGCCACAGCCTGCCTGGGAATCAAAGCCCCGTGCTGACAGCATTGAGAAAGGTGAGGCTCCACGGCATGGAGTCAGATGAAAGTAGAGGTGAACTGGATACCCAAACCAGTTTGACCAGAAAGCAGAGAGGTCTTCTGAGAGCTGTGAGAGACGAAAGGCAGCAAGATGTGGAACCAGGTAGTGGGAGATGCTGGCCTTCTAAGTGGGAAGCTGCTGGACTTAGTTTCTGGAAGTGGAGGGCAGAGAAACAGCCTGAGTGACATGCTGCTGACTTGAACACCAAAACATACGGAGAGAAAGACACTGAAGTAGGAAACGGAGAAACGATGTAAAAATGAGCCCCTGAACTGAAATGCAGGCGGCAAAGACTCGAGAAATGCCTTTCCGGGTAAAGACATAGACCGACAGACCTGAAAGAGTAGAGAAGACCAATGACCGAAGCCACAACCAAAAGAAAGGAAGAGCCAGAGTTTATGCCCAACAGATCTATAAAGCAAAAGGGGAACAAAGAGAAATTAACTAACCATGGTCCACGTACCACCATGGCACACTAGCAAGGAAAGTGAACAGACTGATGGGAGCTCTAGTTCAAACGCTCGCCAACTAGTGTGAGATATTCTGCAAAGCCTCAACAGAACCAATAATATAGTTTGTTGTTTTGTCACTTCCCAATGAGTGTCACGTCCCTGAAAAGTCCCCAAGAGAAGCAGAAATACGGTATGTGGTACACTAGTAAGCCAAGTGCAACAACTGATGGGTGTTGTGTTTCTGTCACTACACAACGTGCTTGAGAAACAACAAGTCATTAATGAGAAATGGGATTTACAGGGTGAGGTGACAAGCCAACACCACTGCCTGGTGGGAGTTGTGGTTCCAGCACTTCCCAGTGAGTGTGAGGGGCACCAGGGCCTTAAGGAGATCAGAGAATACAGCATATTTGGCCCTGGCTTAAAGGACCAGGAATACACTGTGTGGTACACTTACAACCTAAGTGCACGTACTGATAGTAGTTGGGGCTCTGGCACCCAAAAACGAGTCTGGGGCCCGATTAAGACCCAAAAAGCGACCCAAAGTGCAACATATATTGAACAGATTTGTATTGATTTATTTAAAGTTATAAAGCACTTTTCGCCAAAGTCATCTTCATACTATTAAAAAAATCATTACAGATTGAAAGTAAATGCAAAAGACACAACGACAGTCAGCAAATAAGAGTAGGAGGAAGAAAGTAAATGAAGTCTTACAAAAGGAGTGGAAAGAGGTGTGGCATTTCTGAGAGAAAAAGAGTGAAAACCTCACTAAACATATGGGGGCAAGGAACAATTTAGAAATGGTCAGAAAAATAATGAAGAGAATGGGGAGGGGTATAAGGGAAGACAACAGAAGATAAATCAGACGCAGCATGATGATGAACCCATCTAATTAAAATGCAGTGACAGCAAAAACAGAGATTAGAAGGAAACGTCAACCGGTAAAGATAAGGAGAGATATGATATGATAGTTTATTTATAACGCGCCACACCGTGTCGTCTTGCTTCCAACAATAAACAATAAACATGCTGATCTCTTGATAGGAGTTATGCAGGTTTGAAAGGACTAACTGTTCGCCTATCTGCAACTACGCGTTTCAGGCTCATTAGCCCTTCTTCAGGTATAGATATCTGGAAAAGTTGGGTTCTGTAAATTCAATAGAAATAACTAGTGTTTTAATCAAATAAGGTCAAGTGGGATTCATTTGTCTATTGGAAAAGGATTGGTGGGTATTTCTGCACTAACCTGTGAATGGGCCTGTCTTCAATCTTCCTATTGTAATCAGATGTATACTCTGTGAATAAAAGCACTTTGTTACTACGATGATAAATATTGCGTAAAATGTGGTCCCTTGTGGGATAAGTCACTAAAATAGTGCTGTCTACCATTGAAAGACCACCTTACATTATAATCCTCTCTTTTCATGGTGTTCATTAGTACACTCACCTAGTGTTTGCTGTGAGAGTCGAGTACTGGTAGACTTGATTGTCCCAGATGTCTGAATTGGGCCGTACGAATCACTGGACGTACTGTTGTGTTTGCTGCAAAGATATTTATTCAAACTACCTTAGAAATTGTCCGTAATACTTAAATGATTGACTAATGTAAGGTTAATAGTTGTCTTAATACGTTCTATAATGTACCTCTTTATGTTGATGGTGTTCATATGAATATCATAGGTGTCATGAATCGTGTTTCCGTACTCTTGTACTGGTTCTTATAGGAGACGTTGTTCTGATAGTCTTCTTATAGGCTGAATGCCTGTCATTGACAAATTAGATGCTCGAGTCAGTCTTGTCGAGCGAGTGACAAGATAAGACAAATGCACTGCCTGAGGAGAGTTGTCACTCTACGACTTTTGAGAACAGAGCTGCAACAAAGTCCCCCTGCTTGGCCCCTGGGGTCGAGGGAGGAGTAGCAACGGGGCCCGGTACCTCCAGCCACTGTCAACAATATTCATGGCCTAGCCCCACCATACTCAGAAGGTTTGCAGGGACTGGTCACATGAAACACGAGCAGGTAAATCTATGCTGTGCACATTGCCAAAGTGGCTACATAAGACCTAGCATGCCATTGACCTGCAGTGCAAGACTCCCTCGAATAAGGGTAGAAGGTCAGGCGTTGAAGTATCCCCATGGTGTCGGATTCATCAAAACATCTATGCAGCATTTAACATTCGGGCACCCTTATGGTGCTGCTTTGGTAAAAAAAAAAAAAAAAAAGAGAAACAGTCAGCAGTTCCTCAACTCCTCTTATTTCCCCCTGCTGTGGTGGTCTGTGCTGCAGTGCCAGCAGCCTCGGGAGTGAGGGCATGGTTGGAAGATGGGTGAGGCCCCGTCTGCACGAGTGTTCTGTTCTGCTGCGCATGAGCAGGGAGCCAAGACTCCAAGATTGCAGTTGAGACTAACTTGCACAGCCCGCCTCATTGAGCAGCACAGTGCCCAGTCCTTTGAGACCTGTTTCCATGCCTGGACTCACTCTCTGCAACACGGCACCTGAGCTGGAGCTCCTGGACCTGATCCCGACCTGCAGGAGCAGCGGGCATCCAGCACCAAGGCCCCTCTCCTAAATGCCTTAATTTAGGTAAGCGATGTTTCCGTAGCGCCGCCTCGACCGAATGTTATTTTCTTTTGTTGCATCCGCATCAGCAGCCGATGCGCTTCATTGCCCAAGCAAGAGCAGGGCAATCCGCTGCCTATTTACAGCTACACTCTGTTTCTAAACGAAAATCGCCATTGAAGTACACGAGGTACTTCACAGCTCAAAAATGGCCGACCGATTCCTGATGTCTGCCTACATCACCTACTGAGGCCCGAGCAAGCCTTCCTGATTGGCTGCCCCTGCCTATTTGTCCTCTCATTGGGCGCCGGCAGGCGAAGCCGGCCCACTTCACTCAAGGCGCACTGCAAACAAGGCCATCTCCTGTTCCCATGCCTGTTACCTGCCTACTCTGCCGTCTGCCAGAACCCCTGGTCCTCTTATACACGACCGTCAAGGTAACTCTGCATCACAGCTTATTGTACCATAGGGACATTACCCGCTCAGTCTCTGTTACAAACTTACCTGAACTCTGCTGCAAATTACTTTTGCCCCAATTTATCTTCATTCTGCTCAACCTTGTCTGCCTTGGGCATCAATCTTTTTTAAATACAAATGCTAATACTCTGCACTCTGTTGCTAACTGTGTTGCCCTGTGTTGCCTCTAATCTAAGTGCTGCCATGTGTATTGTAACCTACCTTGATGCCCAAATCTATATGTTGCCCTGTGCATTTCAGCTTAACTGTGATGCCCATATCTAGATGTTGCCCTGTGCATTTTAGCTTAACTGTGATGCCCATATCTAAATGCTGCCCTTTGCATTTTAACTTAACTGTGTTGCCCTGTGTTGCCTCTAATCTAGGTGCTGCCATGTGTATTGTAGCCTACCTTTGATGCCCAAATCTAGATGCTGCCCTGTGCATTCTAACTTAACTGTGCCTTGTGATGCCCCACTAAAGTATATAGGCACGCTAGCCCTGACTAAGACTGTCAAACTTTGGTGCTAAAGCATCAGCACAATTGTATCTCAGTCCCTACTGGGTCAGCCTAATATACCTGCCACTGTGTCCTTTTCGCCCAACATGCGCACCCTCCAGACCTACCTTCCATATACATCCTGGTCCTTAGCCGGGACCATTCTAACCATCACCACAATAATGGCACTCACCACCCTCACCCCCTGCAATCTGCAAGAGAAAAACTTGCGACTTAGAGCTAGGTTGCCACGACTTTATGACATCAAAAATAAAAGAACCAGTCCACCAGTACCCACACGTACCTCTATTGCCATTAATTCTAACTTCCTAGCCTCAGCGGCGATAAATCGTCCCGAACCACAAGGTGACCCATATTACAAACAGAGGAGACCCAACCACCCTAATCTCAGATTTGCCAAAGATACCACTACAACTCCTACATTATCAGGAGCCCTTATTAATGCTAGGTCCCTTATAGCACACAATACTGAAATAGCTGACATACTGGCTATGGATAACTTAGATATCCTTGCTGTTTCTGAAACCTAGCTCCATGATGTAGCCGGCCCTGCCCTCATGACTGCCATACCTGACAATTACAATATCCTAAGAGTCGACCGGCCTAACACTAGAGGAGGCGGCCTGGCCATCACAACCAAAATGCAGCTAGCTGCTAGACTCACCCCACACCCAGCAATCACATCGTGCAAACTTCTCTCAGCTAAAATACCGATCTCAAACAATAGCACACTAACGATACTTCTAGTGTACAGACCACCAGGCCCACTAGGCAACTTTGAGGAAGACCTATCCAGTCTCCTCACTAATAGCATTTAAGACTCCACCCAGCTCCTTTTACTAGGTGACTTTAACCTGGGCTTTAATGACGCTGAAGACAAACAAGCCCAATCTATCCAATTGATTTTAGTCAATCATGATATTACTCAAAATGTCCTAGCTCCTACACACATAAAAGGACGCACACTAGACTGGATAGCTAACCATAATTGTGACATCACCATTTCTAGTATTCTACCTCAAATATGGACGGACCACTATCTCATATGCTTTACAGCCAGCATCAAGCCTCCCAAACCTAACAAGAATAAAATAGCACCCCCCATGCCAACGAGAAGCAAAAAAGAAATCACGGCTGATAAACTACTCCCACTACTCCTACCAGCTCTCACTGCCAGCTCCAATGAATCCAACCCTAGCAAGTTAGTTGAGTCATTTAACAACTCCATGGCCAAAGCTCTAGACTTGATCGCCCCTATCAAATTCCATAAAAGTAAACATGAAGCTCACCTTAATTCTTGGTTCACTCCCAAACTCAAAGAAATGCGCATCCAAAAACGCAAACTCCAAGCTATCTGGATGCATACTCCTTCTGCTGACAATAAAACCACACTTGCCAACTTTGCCAAAAGATACAAGAAGGAAATAATTCAAACTAAAAAAGATTAATTTAACGAAAGAATCAGTAAAGCCAACTCGAACTCCAAAGAACTCTTCACTATTCTCCGAGAATTGAAAAACCCAATTGCCCCGACAGACAATGTCCCCAAGGACAAATCTTGGTGCACCAGCATCCAAAATGCCCTAGCAAATAAAATCACAACCCTTCAATCTAAAATTGCTAAGAAAAAAGCCTCCTTGAGCCCTAGTGAAACTCAAACCACCCCACTGAAAGAGATACCCAGCACTTCCACCCAAAGCAACTGTAAACCCTTCAGGTTTACCAACATCTCTATACTGGAAACTGAAAAGGTCCTTCTTTCCCTTAAACCATCAAACTGCCAAGGTGACAGCTGCCCTGCGCAAATCATCAAGGATGCAGCCAGAGATTTAGCACCCTTCATCTCGAAACTAATCAACGCCTCCTTCAATACGAATACTGTACCCACTAACCTTAAAGAATCTTGGGTACTGCCCCTACTAAAAAAACAGACACTTGAGCCAGCAATCCCCACTAACTACAGGCCCATTACTACGGTCCCATTTCTCCTTAAAATCATCGATAGAGTAGCCTACCTCCAGATCCAAAACTATTTGGAGACACACCAACTATTAGGTTCACGGCAACCTGGCTTCAGACCACTTCACGGTACTGAAACGGCCCTAATCGACCTCAAGACAAAAATCGACGAGTTGAAGGATAAAGGTATTACAGCTATGCTCCTCCTCCTTGACCTATCAACGGCCTTTGACCTAGTGGATCATGCAGTGTTATGCAACCACTTAGTGTCTGCCGCCCATTTCTCAAGTGAAGCTATAGCATGGGTACAATCCTTCCTAGCTAACCGTACGATGAGAGTGTTCTCCCTTGTAGCGGCAGCGGACCCAATCCATATCACTTGTGGTGTCCCACAAGGCTCATGTGTCTCCCCGACAATGTATAATATCTTACTAAGCCACTCTTCAACAAACTTGACACATTAGGGGTAACCTATACTAATTATGCACACGATACGCAGATTCTCAAACCACTATCAGGCAACTTTGTCGAAGACACAGCTCTAGTAAACAAAATTGACCTCCTCATTCAGGCATGGATGGCCTCCCACAGCCTCTGTCTAAATGACGACAAAACAGAGATACTGATCTTGGGTTCCGACTCCAACCTAAAAAAAGTGAGTCCTAACTATCGCAATTTCAACCTAGATGGTAACACAATCAAGGTGGCAACTGAGGTAAAAACTCTAGGCTTTTACCTCGATTCCACTCTATCTCTCAAAAAACAAGTTAACTCCTTGGCATCCTCCACAGCGTACACCTGTAAATTAATCAGGACCTGTAGACCTTACCTCTCCAAAACTAACTGCATCACGCTAGCTAACGCTTTAGTAATGTCGAAGCTGGACTATTGTAATGCCTTCTATGCAGGAGCTAATAAAACTATCATAAATAAAATGCAAATCCTTCAAAATAACGCTCTTAGAGCAGCCCTTGACATACCCCGTAGAGCACATATCTCCAACATCAGGAAAGACCACCACTGGCTTAAAATCAGCGACAGAGTCCTTCTCAAGACACTATCGCTCACCCACAAAGGGCTCAACAACACAGCACCCCCCTACATCTCAGCCAGACTGACCAGAAAATCGTCCAGCCACCACACGAGGGCTACTAACCACTTCCTGCTTGAAACCCCTAGATTTAGACAATCCAAAGCGGGTGGAGCACGCTTCCCTGACAGAGCTGCCCAGGCTTGGAACGCATTGCCCACTGCATTGAGAGCCAACCTACCCTGCTCCAACTTTAGATGTAAGGTAAAAAACTGGCTCTGGTCCAACGACAACTAATTTTCGCTGTACCGAATGGCCGTGATACTCCTGAAACCCATTCTAATGCTATTCTGCTTTTACCCTTTTTACCTTTTTGTATACACCTTCAATACTGTAACATGTTAGTTTTCATTTCATCTGCTTGTATTGACATGTATGCACTGTATTGATATGCTTCTTATCCTCTGTATGCAACCTAAGCTTAAGTATCCTTGTACCTGCTGCGCCCGGCTACCCCTGGGTTTTGTGCGCATTATCAAAATAATAAACAAACAAACAAACCCAAAATGTCACCCTCATAATTGTGACGGCCGAAATGTAAGACTTTTTCTTTTAACACCCCCATACACCACATATATATGTGGGGGAGGTATGTGATATTATAGTAATATGGTCACAATGTGGGTGTTTCCACCCACCGATCTATGTGGTGTAAAGGGGGTCAAATAAAATAAAACATTAAAAAATCAGCATTTTTGGCCATCGCAATTATGGGGGTCACAGTGATCACATAGATCTGTCCTTGAGCACTGGTAATTACTCTCAACTAAAACCACAGAGACAATGTGGGACTCAAATTATGCTTATCATCTATATTACAAAGAGGGAGGCCTGAGGGGCAGGTCTTGGCTAGTGTAAAACACTTAACTTAGGCAGACTGTGGGTGTTTGGAGGAGATGTCAAAGTGGTTTTGGAGAGGGTTGGAGTAAAAAACAGAAGGAGCTGAGCAGGAAGTAGGAGGATGGAGAGAGGGCAGAAAGAGTAGGTGGTGGTGGAAAATTAGGAGGCTGGAAGATGAAAAATAAGGAGGATGAGTGGAGAGGAGCAAGGAGGCATTGATGAGAACAATCGGGAGAAATAAAAGTAGTTGGCAATGAGCAAGGAGTTGGTGAGGAGGAATATGAGGACGAGTGAGGAGGATATTAAGAAGGATAAGTAGGTTGCGGGAAGGAACATTGGACCAAGTGAGAAGTGGGTGGAAAAGAGTCAGGAGAAAGTTGGGCAAGGGCTATTTTCCATTACGGGTCTACAGACCGCATTTCTACCCACAAAAGCTGACCACCCAAGAAACACCGCCCCTAGACGACACCAACTGGTAAGAGGGTGCATTAAGAGAATACAGGCCCAGAAGAAGGAGGAGGAGCTTGGAGGCATAGGAGGATCAAACAGGCAAGTGATTGATGGAGGTTGTGTGGGCGGTTTGGAGCGGAGCAGGAAGGGTGTTGGGAAGCCGATAAAATGGACTTGGCAGGTATAAGGGGGTGAGTGTAGTCAGGCAGATTCAGCATCATTCACCAATAAATAGAAACAGAATTAGGGAGATGGAGTGCTCTAGGGGCCCTTCCAGATGGGGTAGAGGGAGCAGTGGTGCAGTTTGTGTCGGGAGAGGTACAGGGATGAAAGCGTGGTGGGAGAGGTTCAGGGATGAGATAGCCCTCTGATGATTGCAAACTGGGTAATTGTGGCCTGTTTGATTCCGCTCCGTTTTAAAGGAGGTTGACGATACTAAGAGAGGAGATAAGGAGGACGCTAGAGGTGGAGACTGGAGGATAGTAGAAAAGGAACATATGCACCCTAACATCGAGGGCTGTGAGTGGAGGGAGGCAAAGGTACGAGAATGTGGTTAAGTGTTAAGAAGAGGGACAAAGGAGAGGATAGGTCAGGAGATGCAAGAAAGGTCGTCTTAGGTATAAGACCATTGAGACTCACTGAGGAGATAGAGGACGACAGAGTGTAGGGGACTATAGTCAGGACCTCAAGAAAGTATCCTAAACCAACCCGTATAGAATCTCAGGTAGTCAGTTTCTGAATCGAATTTCTGGGGCTAATTTCTACCTTGCCTATCTCTAGCTGCACCCGCATTCGCGTACTAACATGTAGGTGCATATCGGGCCCAGAGATGCCATGAACGAAGTGTGGGAACACTTAAACATTAAGGACCCCAATTGACATCTGCCTGTGTGCATTTGTGACTCTCGCTCTCTCTTTCCTCAGCAGAACTGGCTTGCGCTGGACCTCTATAATGCCTGGTGCTGGCTTTGGGCCCCTCAAGTCACCCTGCACACTTGCTCTTGCAGTCTTGGCCAAGGGTCCTATAGCACTCTCTGTGAACATTTGCACTTGTCTTCTGTTTATTACTTTGAATGCTTGCACTAGTCCCCTGACTCTCCAGCACACTTACCTGATCCAAATGTAGCAAGACTGAAAATAATGTCTTCCTTTTTTTTCCCTCCACCCTTCCCCTTGGGGTGCTACGAAATTACCTATTTACAGACAGTGACGTGCACAACACCAATAAATAAATAAATAAGTCTGCTAGTGACAGAAAAGGGCGAATATATCCTAGGCAGGGATCCGTGGATTAGGAAATCCAGGGATTTTTGATGAGCCATTTTGTTTTGAACACGGACACTCTACAGAATTGAACTTCAATGTGAAGATATCCTGTTGTTTTTCGATTCAGTTGCCCCCCCCCTTTGTCTAACGATACCTGATAAACTTGCATCCTTTAACAGAAACCTCTGTGTCTGTCTTCCATTTCTCTTGCGCGGCTTTGTGGCAAGGCTAAGAGCAAGTAGAGGCCTGAGAGATGCAAGAGACGAACCACCAACGGACTCTGTGAAACAAAGGAACAGGGTGTACAAGTATTTTTTTATTATTTGAAGTAGTTGGTTTGTGACATTATTTACAGCCATTCCAAACACAATGCAAAACAAAAGAAATACACTCACTGCATGTCAATAATGCAGTCAATGGTGCTATCAGTATCAAAGGTGTAGAGGAGGAGCCAAGTACTCCCACCTCAACCATGTCAGGACCGGCGGGTGGAGGCTTTGGGACTACTGGAGGCGTTAACCTGTTCAGAGCCACGCTCTAGTCCTCATCCAGCATGGCGGCTTGCCCTATAACTTCCGGCTCTGCCCCCTCCTCCAGTGCGTTGTATCTGTGTACCCTCCCGTTACTTTGCTCGTACTCTTGTGACTTTTCTAAGTGATTATTCTTGCGCTTTCTCCTTATTCCTTTTCCCCGTGCCTGTGCATTTTCAGCCCTACGTTATTCTTGTGTTTCCAAGTTTCCCTTTCACACGGCGTCTGGCCGTGTTTCCTTACCGCTGTTATTTCTTACTTTCACTTTTGTATTTGCTTTCACGGCGGTCGCCGTTTTTTTCCTTCTGCAGCTTCATTTCCATCCACTGCGCTCGCAGCACTTTCTTCCTTTCCTATCACTATACTTTCACGGCGCTAGCCGTCTCCCTCCAGCAGCCTTTATTTTCTGTCCACTGTACTAGCAGCCATTGCATCCTTTTTCTGTCATTATACATCCTCGGTGCTTGCCGTTACCCGTCTGTGCTTTCACTGCCGGTTTAACACTGCAGCCTTTCTTTAGTCTCGTATGCAAGCTGCCCTTGCATACCAGCTTTCTTTTGTTTATGCACGGCTTCTAATCCGTTCCTTCTTGAACAATTCTAGTTTTCCTTTTATTTTTACACAGTTTAGGTTGCTTTACCTTAGTGCATTTCTGTAGCATTTTCTGTCCACTTAAGTATTTGTTTCTTCTGTTTATTCATTCTTTCTGCCTATTCCGGATGGCACATTATCTTTGAGCCTTCTCACTAATTGGACTATTACACTCGCTGGACAATTGGTCTTTGGAACTACCATCCATCCATCCGAATATTACCTTATCCAGGGTTTTTTCTGCCTTTCGGCTTTTTCCCTGGGGCGAGGCTGGCCCCCTGAGGGGCCCCCAGGGGCAGGTTCTCAACTCTGTCACGGTGGCCTCTGGAGGGGCCAGACCTTACTTACACGACAGAAGAGGTGGGAAGCTTAAGGAAGACAAGCCCAAGAAGAAGAAGAAGAACCCAAAGAAGTCTGAAGCTACACTTAAGGAAAGCTCTTCGGGAGACTCAGGTGAGGAGAAGGGGGAGTTTGAACCTGAGCCTGACAAACCATCTCGCCCACATTACCTATAAGTTGGGAACCACAGTGTGAGACACATGCGGTACCAGTGAAAATACCAATCCTGAGGCGAATCCTGGAGGCATGGTTCCCATTGAGAAAGCCATGCCTGCATACAAGAGAGTATGATGGTCATTTGAACGAAATCCCAGAAGAAACAGGACCAATGAATGAAAGAGCGGATTGGTGATGTCACACACGAAGCTGAACTGACGTACATAGAAGAGATGCAGAGACAAGAGAATGAAAATATTCTTTAGGGCATCAAGAAAGTATTAAAGATAAGTGACATTCTTGGGCTCAGGATGAAGAAACTTATGCTACAGAAACAATGAAGATATCAAGTAATTTTACACGTGTACATATGCAATGAAATGCAAGCAGATGAAATATTCTTGAGGCTAGCTACGTAGGGAATAGATTGCGGAATGCACCAAAGTATGCATAAAGGAATAAACAAAGAATGGATGTTTTCCATGACGTGTTACAGCAGAGCTAGACCAAAAGAAGAAAAGGACTCTTTTCCAGTGTGTCGCAGTTAAAAAAGCAATTGAATTACAGGAGCAGATCTCAGATAGGCGAGGCTGGATGAACCCCAAGAAGCCAAGGTCTTATCAGAATTGGATGAGCCGAAAGTAGTTATAAATTGTGTAAAAGAACAAAACTCTTGTTCAGAAGGCATGGACAAAACAAGGAAGACGTCGGAGGTCTATTAAAAAATAGTATTTTAAATACACCAGAGCTCGAATTTGTGGTCTTCAGTCACATGGAAGGATGAAGTTGGACAAACATAACAGACCGCAACCATGCATGCCTTCACTCCCCTGAATTCTCCAGACCAAGGAACATTTCCAAGGACAAGTTCAAAGCCTTAATTGACAGCAGACCACTGAGGTGATGATAGATGATATGCTAATTGGTGAGAAGCTATAGTTATGACCAGGCCACCGGCACCTGGAAGTCTAGCCTGCGTGCTGCTAAACGTAGGTGGAAAAGTACTGACGAATGTAAGAGTGCCAACCAATTATAGGGGGCCGCATAATTAAGGGCCATATAGTGTGTATAACCAATGGGACGTTGAGTATTTAGTGACGTTCATAGTGATTTGTCTGAGGGGGGGCTTAGTTGCCCCACCTGATGTTAAGAAACCTGTCACTTCCTTAGACTAGTATGGAACGTATACCTTGATGTTCCCTCTGAGCCTATCACATTTGCCACTAGGTTTTAATAGTTTGCCACGTAGGATGACGTTAGTAAATACGTGGGTTCACGTCATCCATGACAAGTTTTTGTTATATGACACATGTTTTTCCTGAAGCAAACAGAGAGACCATGCTATGAGACGTACATTGATGTCGGTTGTACTCCCTGTTTAAGATAATTGATATTAAAACAGTTTACCTTTTTGCCATCTACCTGAGTCATTTCGATTATTGATGTTTGAGTAACTTCTGCATCCCTATTCATCTCACTGTATTGCTACATTGTCATAAAGGGCTGAAGCGACTCCTTCCATTCAAAGGTGAATAAAAAAGATTTCTCATTCCGCAAACTAAGTATGGGGCGAGCAATTTCATAGCTTGATGTCATAGTGTCAGGGGTTGCTGTTGGTATTCTTGTTCAAAGTAGGTTTGCCTGGCATTTCGGTGCTGGACTGCCTTTGTGGGTGCGACAAAGACTGATATGCAAATGGATATTCCTCCTTTGTGAAAAGTACAGTGAGCTCAAATGTGGCTGCGGACTCTCAAAGTGGGATAAAACCACAGGGCAGGTTATCATGCCATGTTCCTTCTAGAGAGGGCCGCCTGCTACCTTTTTTGTACGAATGCACAACATTCAATGACCAAGTATTGTCATGGGTTGGATCACATGCACAGTTATTGATATTATTATTATTATTAGGGTATTTATTGAGCGCGGACATAGATTTTTGAAGCAATGGAGGGCTTTGCAATCATAGGGGGAAGAGCAAGGTTAGGGAGCAGAGAAGCAAGTGACTGGGGATCTAACAGCGGGGGAGGGAGGGCAATTGTCAGCAATGGATCTACAAGTAACAGGGGAGGAAACCTTGGGGATCAGATCACCCAGTGATCAATGAACAGAGAATCTGTTTTAAGAAGGGGACAGGTCTGAACAATGCCAACACATGTCTGGATTTCAGGATTACAAGAAAGGGGTTGTTTGTAAGTGTAATATGCTATGGTGCTAGTAGAGGTTTCATATTGAACAGTCCGACATTACCACCTGGGTCATTCCAAATGGCAGAATACATTCTATTGTGCATCTGTATCTGTAGGCTGGGGCGTGTATGACCAGATGAGGGTCTTGAGCTTCCTGGGCTTTGAAACCCAAGCTACAGCTCACTTATCACTCTTAATGGAGGCCGACACATGTCTGGAAGTGCTTGTGGTCTTGTGCAAAAGGGGTGCGACCAAGCAGTACAGGCTGAGACCAAGCCTGATTTGCATATGATCTTTGCCCTTTCCTTAATGGCTTCTATTTATATTCAGTGGAGTGGTTAGGCACTACTACCCTCATGGTAAGGCCACATCAACATAGCAAGTGAACAGTGAGGTGGCAAAGGTACCATTAGCCCTCAAACAGATTTCAGTCTCTTTCATAACTGTTGCACATTTGAGATGTATTTGATGTCCCTGGGCAGGCTGTGACATAATTTAGTCCCGCCCACCAGGCCCTGGTTTCACGGAGCCTGGGAACTTGGATTGGCATGCAAAGTGCTGATCTAAGTGGCCTGTCCGAACTGTACCAGGCAAACCGTTTTTTGGCTTACTGCACAAAAACCCAGACTCATTTAAAAGTGGAAAAGGCCGCTTTAATGTGACAGGCCAAAGCTTACAATTAAACGCTTACCTGGCTCCATGGCCTTACAGACTAACGAAATATTTAAACAACCAATTAACTAATTACACATTTTCATTTCCCCCAACAATTAAATAATTAAATAAAGCCATTTCCTCCCTAACTGTCCCTTGGACCCTACCATCTCCTTACCCCTTTTCCAGGCGTCCCGCTTTCTCCCTGGGGCCATGCCCCTCCAGGCTCAATACCTGTTCCCCCGGGTGGCCCGCTTGTGCAAACAGCACCACCCCATCCTTTCCTGTGTCATTCCCCCATTGTGCTTCCCTCCCCTCACATCAAAAGGGGCCATGACCCTGGAGCCCAAACCCACTTCAATACCCTTCAAACTCCCTCTACACCAATCTCCCCTTCCTATGACCTGCAGCCAGTCTGACCTGCCACATCAGCAACAGAAATTTTACATCACAACTTCACTAATGCCCCGACCTGTCACACAAAACTACCAGCCAATCGCCCCTTAACCTACACCAAAAAAACCCCTAACAACTCGCCCTGGACGTAAACAAAAACCCCATCCATACCAACATACAATGGTCCCCCCCCTTTAATAAACCAGACCCCAGACCTAAACCAAAATGAAGGGGTGGGAAGGCGGGACAATTGCCAAGTCCAACCGTCGCCTGCCTCCCGAACCTTCCCTGGCCTTAAATACCCTGGAGGGGCGCTCTGCCCCCCACGGCCACTCGCTGGCCGTGTGCAGCGCCAAAAACTTCCCCGGGGGGAAACGCTTCGCGTTCCCCCCGGCTCCCCCTTTTGGCTTACTGCACAAAAACCCAGACTCATTTAAAAGTGGAAAAGGTCGCTTTAATGTGACAGGCCAAAGCTTACAATTAAACGCTTACCTGGCTCCATGGCCTTACAGACTAACGAAATATTTAAACAACCAATTAACTAATTACACATTTTCATTTCCCCCAACAATTAAATAATTAAATAAAGCCATTTCCTCCCTAACTGTCCCTTGGACCCTACCATCTCCTTACCCCTTTTCCAGGCGTCCCGCTTTCTCCCTGGGGCCATGCCCCTCCAGGCTCAATACCTGTTCCCCGGGGTGGCCCGCTTGTGCAAACAGCACCACCCCATCCTTTCCCGTGTCATTCTCCCATTGTGCTTCCCTCTCCCCACATCAAAAGGGGCAATGCCCCCGGCACCAGAAAAAACCTCCCCCGAGGTGTTCTTTCTGCCCCCCCCCCCCCCAACCACATTCCTTTATTTCCAACTCTTTAACCAATCTCCCAGCCAAGAGCACAGGTCCGCCAAATAGTGATTGTTCCCATAAACCGACAAGTGTACCCCATCCTCCCTAAAGATCATAAAGCCCTCATACACTATTTCCTTATGTTCCATCACCTGCACCGCCACAGAGGCACAAAACTTCACCATTTCTCTGTTGATCCCCTTTCTAGCCCGCTCTATCGCTCCCTCGCTCCTCGCTCCCTCCACACTCTGCGCGGCAACAACTTAGTCCACAACACCTCTGCTTGAGGCCACATTTCCCGCACCCAAACTAAATCCCTTTTCATTTTCCTTAGCAGGGCCACCCCCGTATCCCTCACCAGGTCATTCTCCCCAGCGTGAATAATCAACACCTCCCGTGCCCCGTAGCGTTCCCGCAACCCGCCAGCATAGGCAGCAACTGGTCCCAGCGCAGGCCCCTTAACCCTTGCCATCTTACCACCACATCCTTATAGCTACACCCCAGTTGCCTGCCCATAACCCTTTTCTCCGCTTCTTTCCCAGCCCATTTAACAATTGAATGGCCGTCAATCCACACTTGCGCCAACTCCCCCTCCTCTCGCACAGCATCTGAAAAAGAAATTACAAAATTACCACCACAATACATACCACCCCCACGCTGTTGTCAGCCAACTTCTACCCCCTTCCTTCAAAAATCCCCTTTATGAAACTCCCTGACATACCCCTTG
Source organism: Ambystoma mexicanum (assembly GCA_002915635.3). Taxonomy (NCBI): domain Eukaryota; kingdom Metazoa; phylum Chordata; class Amphibia; order Caudata; family Ambystomatidae; genus Ambystoma; species Ambystoma mexicanum. The sequence goes on from PGSH02016665.1 coordinate 32,994, forward strand.
TATCTCCCAGACTTCCACCGCCCCAAACTTTTCACCTTATCCTCCGTGAAACCCAACCTATTACCCTCCGATGCTGCGCCCATCCTGAATGAATGTGTACCAAAATCCTCGCCCTTTTCTCCTAACACCAGCAGAGCCTTCCGCAATACCCCCAAAACTTGTGCCGCTGAAACCGGCGACCCATCCTCATGCTTAAACACCAAGCCTGTCTTCCCACCACACCGCTCCTTCCACAACCTGCCTGCCCGCACTGGGCATAAATCCTTGCTCCCCAGCCCCAACAAAACCCAGGAACCCTTCCCCTTCTGGTCCGTTTTAGACTTATTAATCCTGATGTCCAAACCCAATTCTGTAATTTGCACATCCTCCCACTGCAATCCCCCAGACCCCCCTTTTCCCCCACCAACTCCGAAACCCGAAAAGCCCTGAAAAATAACCACGTAAAACAGGTCGCAAACAGCTCCCCTCCCATACCGACCAGCAAACTCCCCCTACTGCCTTAACCAACCTCTGCAGCAATTCCGCCGAAATGGCCTCCTCCTGTCCTTGTCCCTCTTACTTCCCTTGCCCATCCTTCCAACATCCTACTCGCCATTTCCCCCCACTCGGCTGGAAACCCCAAAACCATTTCCCGTAAAAAACAATTCCTGCTAACTTCCCCTGCTATAGTTGCTCTTGACCAGCCCCTGTCCATACACCTCAGGAGGAAATTCATGACATCATCCCTCCTCCTCTCTTCCGCATCCCATCTGCCCTTCCAACTACGCGCTCCCCCCCAATAAAATCCTCCCAGGCCCTCCTGTATGACTCCTTAGACGCCCCGGCCAATGAACCCTCCACCAAAGCCAGCGCTCTCATCTTCCTATCTTCCACAGCCCCTCCTGATCCGCCTCTGGAGCCAATCCACAGAATCTCTGCCATTGAAAACGAGATAATGCATCAGTGATGCCATTATCCTTCCCTGGCACATGTGTTGCCTTAAACACCACATTCAATTCCATGCATCTCAGCACAAACTCCCTCATGAGTCTTGCCACCCTCTGATCCCTTGCTGACTGCCTGTTTACCACATGGACCACACATTCATTGTCAACATTGGAATTCACTTTCCTATTCCGCAAATCCTTCCCCCACAACTCCAATGCCACCAGTAATGGGAAAAATTCAAGGAATGCTATACTCATTCCCTCCTTCAACCACAGATCAGGCCATTTCTCCGCACACCATTTTTCCCCCCAAAATACTCCGAAACCACCTGCTCCTGCTGCGTCCGAAAATATCTGTACTTCCCATGTCACCGGGTCCCCCTGCAACCACATTGCCACCCCATTAAACTTCTCCAAAAAACGCAGCCAAATTCTGAAGTCCTCCCTCACTGACCCCGATACTCTTATCGGATGATGTGGGCACTTTGCTCCCGCCATAGCCCTCTCCATGTTCCTACAAAACGTCCGTCCTGGCCACCACCTGCATGCAAAATTCAGATGCCCTACCAATCTCTGCATGTCAACCAGCGTCATTTTCTTGGCCCCCACCGCCCTTTCCAGCAACACCACCAGTTTGCTCACCTTGTCGTGCGGCAAGCGTGAGGTCATAGCCAACTAGTCCAGTTCAATTCCCAGAAATGTCAACACCACTGCAGGCCCTTCTGTTTGTCTTCCGCTAACGGCACACCCAACTCCTCCATTAGCTCCTGAAACAACTTTAGCATTCCTTTGCACTCACCCTCTCTATCTGCCCCGCTAATGAACAGAAAAATCGTCCAGATAGTGCAGCACACTCTCCCAACCTGAGTTAAATGAAAAAACCCACTGTAAGAAGGAGCTGGCAATAACCTGAACGCCGCTTTGATGTCACACTTGGCCATGAAGGCCCCCCGCCCTTCTTTCCTTACCAGCTCCACTGCCTGGTCAACACTTGCATATACAACCCCACATTCTTCCGGGGCAATGAAATCATTGACTGACATGCCCTCCGGCCATGACAAATGGTGTATTAATCGAAACTCCCCCGGAGCTTTCTTGGGCACCACCCCCAGTGGGGATATAACTAAGTCACCCGGCAGGTCATCAAATGGCCCCACAATCCTTCCCGCCGCTATTTCTTTGCTCAATTTTTGCCTTACCACTTCAACATTTTCTTTGGCTGACTTCAGATTTTCAGCCCACCGGCGCACCCTTGGGCCCTGGTACCCCAATCTGAAACCTTGACTAAACCCCTCACTCAAAATCTTCGCCCCTTCCCTGTCTGGATAAAATTGCAACCATTTCTGCAGAACCCCCACCTTAATTGGCGTAAAAGCTTTTCCCCACAACCCCTCTGCCTGAACCTCTCCCCCTCCCCCTGACCCCTGTTGGAAACACTGCGTAAGAGGGTGTTTTCCTCCACACTTGCTACACTCATGCCTGAACCTACATAGGGTCCTTGTGCAGCCGTCCTTGTTAAACGCCCAACATGCTGCTGAGGACTGCCCTCTGCCCCTTACCCCCCCCCTTCATGGGCGGGGTGACCAAGAAAGGGCCGGAAGGGCACCGGCAGCCCACTTGCTGTGTGCAATGTCGGGGCAGGCCTCGTTGGGGCCATCCATTGCAGCCAAAGATCCATGTCTATCTCCCCCCAGACCGCCTGACTGTCCTCCGCCATTCTCGCTCTGAATTCCTCATCATACCTCACCCATGCAAAACCCCCAAAACTCGTGAAAGCCTTCCGAATTACGTCCATATATTTAAGTAGGGCCACACAACGCTCAGGGAATTTATCACAATAAACACTGGCATAAATGATAAATGCCGACGTCCAATTCTCAATAGTCACCGGTACCCTTGGGCGCGCAGCTAGCTCCCTCTCTTCTTCCTTAGACCCCTCCTTAGCTCTCACTTCCCTATGGAGCAATTTAAAAACGTCTACAAATTCCCCCCTTGAATCTTCTCCCTGGTTGCCACCATCAAGTGCGCCCCCAACGGTTTCGTTATCCCCATGTATGGCAGTTTTTTCTCTTTTCCTTTCACTTCCAACTCCTTTTCTTTCCCAGCTTGCCCCTCGAGCACCAATGGCTCCCCCACCTTGTCCGTTTGGACCTCCACTGAGCAGATGCCCTTCTCGACCCCCAAGTCTCCAATGGCTTGTACCCCCACTTCTTTCCTTAACCCTTGCAAACCCGACCCTTCATTTCCCGTCCCCCCTCTTGGGACCCCTCTCTGCCATGCAGATGACCATTCCCTTTCCCGCTCACCTCTTTCTGCACCTGCCGTCTGCTGTCTTGCGTCCACACCGATGCTCCTCATCTCCTTCCATATAGGGCTCCTACTGCGGGGACAAAACATGTCAGCAGACTCACCCAGCCAACCGTTCCCCCGCCCTCTTGCCCCCAACCACCCTGCGCCTGCCTTTCCAGATCCCAACACCAACTTCTTCTCTCCTCCCCCCTTTCCCCCACCGTCCTATAACCATCCACTCCCACTGCCCCACATAATCCTCAAAACCAACTTCATCACCCGTCAAATACCATTGTGGCTGCGAGCTCGTGCCCCAGTCGAGTTGCTCTTCCTCTTGCGAGCCCGGGGTGTCCACCCCGCCACTCCTTTGACGTCTTCTCGGCGGGGCCGTGGAAACCCCTGCCTGGTCCTCTTCTCTCGGGCGAGGCGCTCCGACCTCCACCCTGGAGTCTTCATTGCTAGGGGCCGTGCTGCACCCTCTAGGCTCTCCGTACGCTGACCGAGGAGGGGCCGTTCTCAAACCCTCTACCTCCACCTGACCAGCGGGGGCTGCGCAGCGCCCTCCGCCCTCACTCATCCTACCCGGGGGGCCGTTCCGCACCCCTCCCTATCCACCTCAATTGATGGGGACCTCTCCCTCCTTCTCCCACCCGCACTCTTACGCAGGTATTTCCCCCTCTTCCCCGCTGCCCTTGCACCCCCTTCTGTGCCCCATCCCTAGCCCCGCCGTGGTTCCTTTGAGCCACCTCCATTTGACCACTCCCTGCTCCCTTAGTGCTATCCTTCATTCCCTCCCCAAGTGGCTGCCCACCCGAAATCATCTCTTCCCCGGATGCCCTCCTGTCTATCTCCCTCCTCATCTTCCTGCCCCTGGATTCCCACACCTCCCCTCTCCCCGCCGCGGGGGTGCAAGCCACCACTGCCGCGAGAGCCCCATCAGCTGCCGCTCTACGCTGCGGCCTACCCCCACTTGTCTCCCCCTCACCCGTGACCTCCCCCACCACCCCCTCCAGCTGGGCCTTAGTTGCCCTGCTAATTATGGCCAGGGCCTCCCTCAGAGCCCTCGCATCAACCAACCCCTTCCTGCTTGCACCTTGGCCCACCATCATGCACCAACGCTGAATGGCGCACTAAAATATGCCCCTTGTCGCTCACCCGCTACTTAAGCCCCCGAGCTGGGACCTACCCGTGGAAAGAAGGACCCCTAGTAGCGGGGAAACCCCAAAGAAATTGCGCTAACAACTAATAACAAAAGGAGTTAAATAACTCCCGCTTTGCAAACAACCTTATTATCTCTATATATTTATTTATTTATTTATTTTTATTAATAACCCCCCCACCTCGCAAATACCCCAGTCCTAGAGGGAACCCCTTCTCCGAGCTCCCTCTTGCTAAGCTACTAGTACCCCACCCCAGGCCCCCCACCCACTACCGATGCTGGGAACCCCTAATAAATACCTTCCTTTCTCTTCTTTTTAAAATTGTTTTTTATAAGCCTGGGAACCCCTATGAAATTAACTCCTCACCGGCCCGCCCCTGGTGGCTCACCCACCGCACCGCAGTGCCCTGCAGCCACTTAAAAGAAGGAGCGGTCCCTTTAAGAGGACCGCTCTGCCCCCTGCGCCCGAGAGCTGTCACGCGCACCAGGGCCCCGCAAGCCCGGAACACACGGGCTCTGATAACGGCCCCGCCACCCCCTGCAACCAGTACGCCCGGGCGGAGCGGGGCCGGCCCGAGTGCTTCGGACACTCAGGGACCCCCCTCCACCTGCAAAATGAGGGATGTGCCGTTTCCCCACTCCCCGCGGCACCCCGGCTCCCCCACAGGCAACCCAAAACCCAGGCAGAGAAAACCGCGCCCCAGCTGCAAAAAACCCGCCCGCCCAGCACAACGAGACATGCCGGCGGCGGCTCCGGTAAGGGGGGGTAACTTATTTACGATACCCCGGGTAATAAAGTGTTCACCAAACACCAACTTTTTTTTTTTTTTTTAATAATAATAACGCCGCCGTTATAACTCCCCACTACCCGAACTATACCTGACCACCCCACACCAATAACCCTTGGCTAGACCCTACCTCACCGCCTCACTTGACACCCTAGGCCCAGCTACAGGGAAGGCTCGGGAGCAGGCGACAAGACTTCACAATCGCCAAGTCCAACCGTCACCTGCCTCCCGAACCTTCCCTGGCCCCTTAAATACCCCGGAGGGGCGCTCTGCCCCCCACGGCCACTCGCTGGCCGTGTGCAGCGCCAAAAACTTCCCCGGGGGGAAACGCTTCACGTCCCCCCCGAACCCCTCCTTTTCATATATCTAGGGGCTGTGACATGCAGGTCTTGCCAGGCCGAAGAACGATCGGCTGTAGGGTTGCCCAGAGCGATGCAAGAGGTAAAGATTAATTCTAAAACTTCCAGCCATCACCTCGTTTCTTGAGGCTGGGACAATAGACACGCCCCTCATCTTGGATTAAGAAGCAGAGACTTAAAATGGTGGCAAAAAATGAGGAATATTCTGTAGTATGATTTAAATGTTGTGATTATCTAGCTGATAAACATATTGATGATAAGTTTTATCCTTAATGCCCTGCTCACTGCGGTCCAATCGTTCCAGTCTTAAATGCCATCAAGGCACTAGTATTTTGGGTAACCGATATGCATATTTTACAATCGTTTGACCATCATTGCAGTACATTGGATGGGCCTCTTCCTATTTGGCAACTTCAGAAAAGGCATTTGAGAAATGTTACACCACATTTTGAAAATTGCAAAAGAAATGTGTTTATAGAGCGCTTTAAATTGATAGAAACTGGAGGGTCATCATACTCGGCAAAGTAGAGGTACCCTTTAAAGCCCGAGAATGTGCTGCACAGCAAACTCTCCACAATCATTATCTTCCTAGAACTTTTCACCATTGTTCATGTTCGAATAAAAGGTTGAACCGGTACCTTCATCACACATTAAGTGTTATTGGCAATTTGGGAAGACATCCACGTCTCAGTAGAATTGTCGTGGTTGTAGGCAAGTGCCTAGTGCTTTGGGCATCATGTGGAGTTTGACAATGCAGTCAAAAAGCTATGGTCATGGATTTCCCGCCACTTTTACTGCACGTCCAAATTCCTAGTTCCACGTCGGAAACTCTTTGAGAGCACATGCATTTGTAAGGAGGAAACTTCATCCACACAAAAGCAGTTCTGGAAGTTGGGCCTGCTAACAGGCACTGAAGCTAGATGCAGTTTCTGCGCTAGCTCAATCGCGAGTGCTTGATAGGAAATATGGCTGATTTTCACTTCTTCCAGCGATTAAAATGTATAACCAAGTCCTGGTCCCGAAACTATCTATGGGGCAGAGGTACAGGGGGAGGGAGTGGGATAAGATCAAGGCCAACATCTGGAAAAGCTTTTTGTGTATCCGAGCTGGTACCCCTTTCCCACCGGTTAGACATATTTTGGGAATTACATCTTTGGCTGCCAGGATAATTTGGAAGAGAATTCTTCTGTTAAGATCTATTTTGTTCCCTCCAGTGTCAACCTTATGTGTCCATTTGCCCATTTGAGTGCAGCACATACCCAGAATAAATGTGCTGTGCTAAAGGATTGGGTGAACGATGTATTGATTGCTGCTTCGTATTGGATAACTGTATTGGATGAACTGGAGTATAATTCAGGCAAAATTAAGAAATTACTTTTTGAAAATGACTGGATCACTAACAGAGAAAAACTGGTCACTTCCAAGCTCTTTGATCACTTCTCAATGGACATCAAACCGTTTAATTGTTTCCAAAAAGATTTGACAAAACACACATCGACAGCTACTAGAAATGTCTGCCTAAGCTTAAAATTAAAGTACTCACAACCCATGATGCACTGGGCGCGCAGGTTTCGGCTTCATCGCCTGAACAATGTGTCGATGCTGTAATGTTGAGTGTGAATCCCTGAAACATCTTGTTGTGGAAGCCCGGTTTTATCTAGTGGTCGAAGTTTACAAAAAGAAGTAGTGGACTATGTTCCCTGCTTGCTTCACACACTCCCCCAGAAACCCCATCACCATGCCCCTTCCCACACATAATACTGACTCCCAAACACATTCACCTGCTGTTTAAGGGAACGTTCAATGCAGTCCACTGAAAGTGCAAGTTTCAACTTCTTCCAACACTTTTAATTTAAAACGAAACCATTTCCAGAACGGTTTCATTTTAAAATAAAAGTATAGGAACAGTAAAACTTAATTTAAAAAAGTAGAGGAGCACCGCTCCCGACCGCGCCCGCTCACTTCGACCACTGGTTTTATCTGGTTATCGAGATGAAACTTTTAAACACTATTTTCGCACTCGCCCTTTGTTAAACTGGGAGACTCTTTTGTGGCAAATTTTAGTGACTCCTAATGATAGATTGTTAATCAATGTGAACGTTTTTTAAAAATGAGTCAAGACTGGTTATGAACTTATGTTCTTTTAAAAACGATTTTTATGGATCAATATGTATTTTGTTACACATTGTTCTTATGTTTTTCTCTGTGTGTTTTATTATTATGGACCTGTATCTTATTATTTTGTTAAATTCATTGACGTATCTATGTGTGCATATTTGTCTAAAGTTTCTTTTGTAAACTATATCACACTAAATAAAATAAATAAAAATACTGGAAGCAATATTACTGCATGCGCTAACACCAAAAGCAGTAAAATAGTGTATATGTCCATGAGGTTCTATTGAACCACACAATGGGGAATATCAGAAGGGTCTGCATGATCCTGAATCATGTGGGAACTTCTTGTAACCACATTGGCATTGGTAATAGAGTTTGGTGTTATTACCATAGGTATTTTACCCCCAAACCTTAATGATGTTGTTGCTTGCCAGGTTAAATATCTTACTTTCCGATCTTGGATGGTAGATGCACCTCAAGCAAACCTGGGGGTAATCTGCAAAGTCTCAACCCATGAAAGTACAAACAGTGTTCGGAGAGGGTAGGGAGGTGCGTGGTAGTCACAGGAAATGTGATCACAGAAGCAACTTTACTGCATGCCCTTAGAAGACCTCACTCCCCAATAAAACCTCTCAGTGGAGAATTATGATGTTAAATTGTTGAATGTCTGGCCAAAGAAACAATGGTAGTTATGAAATTGATATTAAGGATAGGCCTTGGGTTTCAGCATTCAGAACAGGCCTCTCTCTTAGCCTTGCGTACCAGGACTGACATCTCCCCTTGTTCCATCATTCTTTGTTCATCTGCCTCCTTTGCATCAAGAGCACAGGATTTACAGTAGGCCTAGTAGGCCTCAGGTTGCAGCATTCAGAATAGGGCCTTCTTTTTGACCCAGGTTCAGCATTTACAGAAGGCATATCTAATGGGTCTTTGCCCCTCTTGCCAGTGCCTGGAACCTATTCTTATCTTTCACCAGGGGTCGTAGGTGTAAAGCGCCAGGCATTGGCTTTCCAGTTTCCCTAAGGATTTGAGAGCGGTGATGGTGCCCTTCAGGCTAGCCTTCCTCTTTAATGGCTCTCCATGCTTGCACTGCCTTACCCCAGACAGCAGCCCTTGCAGCAGTCCTCCCTCCACCAGTCTCCTCTTGTATCAAGGGAGCATTGGCAGCTACATCTTCTTCCTCCAGGTCCAAAACAAACACTAGGAGCTTCTGTTCTCTTTTATGGGTGTGTTCGAAGCTGGCTGGCTAGGGGTCAACCAATGGAAGCACGAACTGGTCTGTACTCTGATTGGTTAATTGTACAGACATGGTGGGAGGAGCAAAGGTATTAAAAGATGAGGCGGCCATCTTAATTTCCCAGTTGGTGATTTGCAATGGATGCTTTCAAACTGGTTGTTTGTCTCTCCTCCCTCGCCCCCATCCCCCCAGATTCTTGGAGATTTGCCGGTAAGCCCTAGGCTTTAATGATTTTGTTTAGGGGCTTGTTGGGATCTGTGGCCTGTCTCCTGGAAGAATTTCAGTTTAGAGCCTCTAGTAATCAGAACATCTCTCTCCCTCCTCAATAATTCATTTTTCTGTGTGTTGCTCTAAAATCCTTTTTTATACAAAGGGTAGAGTGTGGTCTCATCTCAAGTATATCTCGGTGAGGGAAAGAGTCTATAGACTTCCTAACTTGTTTGTCAGCTGGAATTGCGTAGTTGGCTGTGCACGTGCTGTGTATGATCCTGTGCCAGCTGCCAGCAGTCTGTCCTCCCGATGCAGTCTGTCCTCTCTGACTTTGGGCTTTGTAGTCTCCATGTGAGAACCCTTGGAATACGTTTGTTAAAGTCCTTATCATTCACCTTGTGGTCCCTGATGATTTTCTCTGTTTTGCTTCTTATTTCCAATACCTGTCCCGGAAATCTAGTTTGGGTTTTCTTCTTGGCAAGAAGATGTATTTTGGGACTGATAGTCACAGTGGTTTGGTAGTCAGGGTGGGGCTAGCATGTGCATCTGTGTTTTAGGGATAACCTCAATTTTTAGGATTCTGTTCCAGGTTTAGGAAATTTGAGAATGCAGCATTTTGGAAACTGTAGCGCAAACTGATATGTTGGGTTTTTGAAAGGATGTGGTCAAGCATTTTTCTCTCCTGGGTTTAAAGTGGGGAAAGAGTGATGTTTTGCCCACTAGTGTTTTCATAGAAGCTTTCCCTGTTTGAATCCATTTCAGAAATTTTAGGATCTGCACAGAATTTTCTAATAAAAAATGACATGCATTGTGGGAGATACTATTTTTGAATCTCCTTCGCTCTCTAGATGTTGCCATCAACTTGGTACAGTTTGGGACCTATGACCCAGTCCCTGCAGGGATTGGAAAAGGATTCTTGGAAAATCCCCTTGTGTCGCATCCAGGGTGCACTTCACGGAGCGGTTGCGCAATGCTTGTTTCCAAAGTACCTACAGCCTCAAAATCTATGCTCTTATAAGTGGGGCATTCTTCACACAAAGAACGATGATGAAGGAGAAGGACTTTGATGAATCCTGATGAAGAAGTACCAGGACAAACGGGAAGGCTATGACGAACATTATGATAAAGATGAAGGATGAAGGAGGCTAAGAACTATGATGAAGAAATATGACAGAGAACTATTTTTTTTTTTTTAAATTTGTTTATTGGCATTTATCAATGTTATTGCAGTAGCTTGACATAGAAATATACACTGTTAAAGGATGGTGTGGATTCCGTGAGAGAACATTAACATTAACAAATTAACAAATCAACAATTCAACAGTAACTGTCTCCAAGTGTTCCGTTCGTTACGGTGGCCCAGATTGCCAGTTCCGGGGGATCAGGTCAGCCGGTGTTAGGGGGGAAGGGGGTTGGAGCTTGTAGGATCCTAGTAAGGTGAAGGTCGGCTGCTCTTGGGGTTCAATGACATTGATCGTAGGGCTATGTGCCGTGGGCTCATTTCCTTCATGGGGGCTTGTCGTCCGAGGGATGAGACAGGGATCCTATAAGTTCTTTCCAGGCCGCTAGGGTCATGCTCGAGGCGTCCGTCGATCTAGCTACGCTGTCTTCCCATGCCCTTGTTTCAGCCTGTATCCAGCGTTCCAATTCCCTGTGCCATATTTTTTGTTGGGGTCCTGCAGGTTTTTTCCAGGACATTGCGATGGTTCTTTTAGCCAGTATGCACACCATATCCATTAATTTGACTAGGTGCTTAAGTTTGGCTGGCCTGGGGTACGTTCCTAGTAGGCATTCATCTGGAGTCCATTTGTACACAGCAGGCCCAGCTTTCTCGCATGTCTGCTGTACAGCGGTCCATAGGGCTTGTGCTTTGGTACACGACCAAAACAGATGGATCAGGTCCGCATTGTTCGCCCCGCACCAGGTGCAGTGAGATTGTGGTGATTTGGTGAGCTTCGCCAGCCTGGATGGGGTTAAGTTTGTTCGATGTAGGAGGTTCAGTTGAATTTGTCTAAATCTGTGATTCCTGGAGACTGTTTTAGGATGCGCTAGGGCCCTCTCCCACTCTCCACTCGTTATCTCCCGGCCCAAGTCCACTTCCCATCTGCTTTTCAGACCGGCACTGCGCGGGTTAGGGATGTCACTCAGTTGGGCGTAAATCTGGGACACCGGCTCCCCCCCCTCGCCCAGGTTATACAATAATGTAATTAGGGGGTTTGATTCTGGTTCCTCTGGCCATGTTGCCCACTTATTTCGTGCTGTAGTTCGTATCCTAAGATACCAAAGAAACTGGCCTGTGGGCACTCCAGCCTCTTCGCGTAGTCTTTCAAATTCCTTAAAGGTGCCGTCAGCGTATAGGTCCTCCCATGTGTATATCCCTTTCCTTTCCCAGTATCTGAGGTGTTGTAGGTCCGAGTCGGATCTGCATAGGTCCGAAATTAACGGTATGTCCGGAGAGTACTGGTGTCGTATGTGGGCGAGTGTCTCTGCTCTGCGCCAAACTTTACGTCCTAGAGCTGCTATAAGGGGGGCATTTTGCATCAGGTGGCCGGGGGCCCAGATAAGTTCCCTCAAATGGATTGGGGAGATCAAGGACTGGAGCAGAGGAGTTTCAGATGTGACGTCGTCAGCCAACCACTTGGACACGAAGGTAAGTTGTGCTGCCAAATAATATTTTTCAAAGTTTGGGAGTTGGATCCCCCCCTGGCTGTACGGGAGGACCAAGGTGGTGAGCGCTATCTTGCGCCTCCCTTTCCCCCATAGGAAATCTCGAAGTATCCCTTCTAGGAGGCGAAAGAAGGAAGCGTTGATATAGTAGTGAATGTTTTGAAACTTGTACAGAAATCTGGGAAGGACGATCATTTTAATTATTGAGGCTCTACCCATCATGGACAGGGGGAGTTTTGCCCAAAAGTTCATGGATTTTCTCAAGGCAGGGATTGCTGCTTTCGTGTTGCGTTCGTGCGTCAATGCCGGGGAGTGCGTTACATGTATACCCAGGTATTTGAAAGTGGTGATCTCCCATTGTACCCATAGGTAAGGGAGTTCCGGTGTGTTCTTGTTCCTGAGGCCCGCCAGAGGGAAGAGGCAGGACTTTGCCTTGTTAAATTGTATACCTGAGAACTTTGCAAAATTGTCTAAGACGTCCAGCATTGTGGGTACGTTGTTGTGTGGGTCCCTGACGTACAGTAGTACGTCGTCTGCATAAAGTGAGATGATGTGATCCTCTCCCCCCAAGCGTATCCCGGCGTCAAAAAATTGTTTCCGAAAATAGATGGCAATAGGTTCTAGTCCTAATACATAGAGCATGGGGGATAGTGGGCATCCCTGTCTAGTACCCCTGCATATGTCCCAGGCGTCAGATATGTATTTTCCGGTTTTCACTCTAGCCTTGGGTTCCATGTAGAGAATCCTGACCCACCTAATGAACCCCGGGCCAAAGCCAAAAGTTTCTAGAACCGCTACGAGCCATTCCCAATATATCGAATCAAATGCCTTGATGGCATCCAGGGATAGCAGCGCACATGGATCCGTGAGGTCCTGCGTTTGGTTTATAACCTGTTGTAGTCTGCGTAAGTTCATGGCCGTGTTGCGGCTCGGTATAAAGCCGCACTGATCCATGTGCACAACCTCCCCTATGATTCTGGCCAGCCTCTATGCTAGTATTGTTGTCAGAATTTTCACATCGTAGTTAAGCATGGCTATTAGGCGGTAAGAGCCACAATCGTCGGCTGGTTTGTTGGGTTTGAGGATCGGGATCAAGAGGGTCTCTCTCATACTGTCAGGGAGCCGCCCTCTCTCGTATGCTTCTCGGAAAACCTCATGTAATAACGGTGTAAGGACCTTCATATGCTTTATAAAATCGGCGGTAGCCCATCGTTCCCAGGGGTTTGCCGGCGGCCAGTGCTTTGATCGCCTCAGTTATATCGTCAGTGGTGATGTCTGCCTCTAGGGCCTCAGTTTGTTCTGGGGTCAATCTGGGGAGGCCTATTTCCTCTAGGGTATCTGTAATCTGTTCTCGGGGAACTTGGTCCGTATGGGAGTATAGGTGTTCGTAGTAGCGCCTGAAGGCGTTATTTATGTCCTGTTGTGTATGGAATTTGTTGCCGTCTTCGTCTCGTATCATGGTGATGTTGTGTCGTGGGTGTTCTTTCTTGCACAGCCAGGCCAGCAGCCTGCTCGGCCTGTCAGCCTCTGTGTGTGCCCTATTAGTCTTAGTGGTATAATCAAATTTGGCTAGTCTGTCCCATGCCAGCGAGCATTTGGCTCTAAGTGTTTTGAGGGTGTCCTCTCTTTGGTGCGTGTTCACCGGGGCTGCCTCCGATTGCTCAATCTCTGCTTCCAATGGTCTAATTCCGCCCGGAGCTGTTTTCTGATGCCGCCCGCTTTAGCTGTGATTTCCCCCCTGGCTGTTACCTTTAGGGCGTCCCACATTGTGCTCAAGTATTTGACGCTTCCGGTGTTCACTTCTATGAAGTTATCTATAAAGTCATGTAGTTCTTCCCTGAACACTAGATCTCCCAGGGCGTCTGTCGGCATCCTCCACATGGGTATAGGGGGTCTAGGGCCAGTGTGATTCCACTCTATTAAGAGTGGTGAGTGGTCCGAGATGGTTCTCCCTAGGAATTTTGCGCCGTCTATTTGTGATAGGTGCTCTTTGCTTACAAAGAGATAATCCAATCTCGTATGAAGATCATGTGGGGAGGAGAAGAACGAGTATCCCCGGGCGTCTGGGTGTTGTTCCCTCCACGTGTCGGCCAGGTCTAATCCGTCTATTAATAAGGACAGGGCCGCTGTTGCTGTTGAGGGACCCTTCGGGTGGGGCTGGGACCTATCGAGTATGGGGTCTCGTACACAATTGAAGTCCCCCCCCAAAGAAAGATACCGTGCCTGTATGGTGCAAGTTTAGGGTACATCGAATTCAGATATGCCGGAATGTTGGTGTTGGGAAGGTAGGAGTTCACTATACATACCTCTTCTTGTTCTAGTCGGCCCCATGTTATCACAAACCTGCCCTCCGGGTCAATTTCCGACTTAATTAAATGGAATGGGAGTTGAGGGTGAATCCAGGTGTATACTCCTCTCGAAAATTTGGAGTAAGTGGTTCCAATTCCTTGTCCTCCCCAATGCTCGCATAGTCTGGCCAGCGAGTCAGCCGTGCAGTGTGTTTCTTGTAACAGTGCTATTTGCACTCCTTTTCTGTTCAAGTAGGACTTAATTCTGTTTCGGCGTGGATAAGTTCCTAGGCCCCTTACATTCCAAGATATTATCTTTATTTTAGTCGTCATGGTGTGTTGATAGGGTATCCATTGGTCCTGTCGTGCAATCACCTACTTCTTCCGTTCGTTCGTCCAAATTCGGCTCTTCCTCTCCCAGCTCGTCCTCTCCGGCATCTTCCGTTGTTACTCTTGGAGACTTTTTAACTTGGGTAACTCCCATTATATGCATGGGGAAAACAAACCAAACAACTCTAACTGTCCCTAGCAGTTGCTTCAACGTGCAGCGCTCAGGGGGTCCCGAGCCTTCCAGGCCAATCCTGGCCTTCCGGATCAGGCAGTGTGTAGGCAGGCTGCCTGCACAGTTTTTGGTGGGGTGGGTCGCTTTCTTTTCTTCCGTGTGTTCCTTCGAGCTCCTGTCCGATCTGGCTTAGATCTCAGTAGGACTCAAAGTATGGTGCAGTTGTCTGTTTTATGCATTCTTGTGGGGTGGTCTCTGTTTTCTCCTTGCCGCGACAGGTGTGTGATCAGCCTAGATTCGGTTGTGGTGGTTCATCTTTACCCTCAGCCAGGTTGTTGTGTTCTAGCCACATGTTTGCTGCGGCTGGGGTCTCAAGGAATATCGCTCTTCCTTTATATAAAACTTTGAGGCGCGACGGGTATAGCAACATATATTTTAGGTTGAGCTTCCGTAATCGTGCTTTTATTGGGATAAAGGAGTTCCTTGCTCGTTGCACTGTGGGGGTGTAGTCTGGGTACATAACTATTGCCGCATCGTTTCTCCTGATCTCTCCGCCTTCTCTAGAGTACCGCAGTATGATTTCTCGGTCTCGGAAGTTCAGAATTTTAGCGATGATTGGGCGTGGATGCGAGCCGGGTGGGGGGCGCTTCTGGAGGGATCTGTGGGCTCTTTCTACGGAGAACCCTTGGGAGAGGTTCCCTGGACCAATTTCCTGTAGCAGCAGTGTTTCGATAAACTCCGTCGGGTCCGAGCCCTCCATGTCTTCAGGGACCCCCAATATGCGTATATTATTGCGGCGGGCTCGACCCTCGGCATCCTCGGAGCGCGCCTCCAGCCTGGCCACCTTCTGTTCTAGATCCTGAACTTTTGTTTTTAGGTCTTGGGTGTTCTCCACGTTGTCCTGTAGGGTAGTTTCTGCCGCCGTGACCCTTTCCGTTAGGTTTCGGGCATCTTGACGCATAAGCTGTATGTCCGATTTCACTTCTTCGATCTTTCCTTCGACTGACGTGCGGAGGGCCGCTATTGCTTGTAGGACTTGTGTGTGTTTGAGATCATCTTCTTGATGGGGCGGCTCTTCTGGTGGCTCCCGATCTGGTTGTGCTTGTCTTTGGGGTCTGACTGTTGTGAAGGAGTCCATCGTGACCAATTTGGGTTTGCCTCTGGGGGGGGACATCCCCCGTTTCCAGGCTCGCCGCCTCGCGTGTCCAGTCTGGTTCTGAAGGGTATATCGGCTTCTCCTCCGGTCCCTGGCTTGTGGTGCAGTACGTGTGTCACCGGGTGTGATCTGCTGGGTGAGATCTCCTACCAGTCAATGCCAAACGGCCCAGATCTGTTGCTGCCCTGGCGACCCACTTTCGATCTGAGCTATTCAGGGTGGTCCTTCTGTTGGTTTTGGCCGGATCTAGCCGCCTTTAGTTCTCCGATCCCGATGGTTTCACCCCGCCGTTGATTTTGTTTGCTGCGATAACTGCCCTGGGGGGCGACAGTCAGGCACTGTATTGCCACGGCCTTGCGACCGTATGTTGCTCTTTGGTAAGATGGCGTTGAGTGGGATTAGGTTTTGGAGCTTGCGGGTTCATACTCCTCCCCCGGTGTTCAGCTGAGTTTCAGAGGGTCTCAGGGAGAGTGCCCCTCACCTTGAGAGCAAGCGGTGTGTTGGGGCTCCACGGCTATAGTGGGGCGGACTTCTGTCCGCTGCTGGGTCCCGTCGGAGCTGTGTTCCAAATGTGTGTCCTTAATTTTCTAGAGCGCGGGCAACCCGGGGCCTATTATTTGAAGCGAGATGCGTCGGGTGGCCCTTCAGCGCTCCGATGTCGTCTCTTGGGGATCCCTCTGGAGTCGCCGGCCCCTTCCCAGGTCGCCCCTAGTTGAGGTCGTTTGGGTTTCGGCGCCGATCGTAGGCCACGCCTGTTACCCTCGTCGCGTGGGTCTCCTGATGGGGGGCCCCGTGGCTCTCCCCCTCTCCCCGAGTCCCTGGTACCTGGCTGGGTCTTTTCGCTGGCCACTGCCAGTACGCCTCCGACTCGTCTCGCCGTCAACGATGCTCCCCTCTCCGCGGCCCGCTCCGACCCTCCAGGCGGCTGGTTCCTCTACGGCCGCTCGGGGTTTCCAGTCGCGCTTCCCGGCGGAGCTCCTCTTGCGACGTGGTCTCCGCAGCCTTTCAGCACTAACAAGTGAGTGGACCGGGCCGCGGCCAGACGAAGCACCGCGGTTCTGCGGATACCAATTCCCCTCGCATCCGTCACAGCGTGTGCGCCGCCATCTTGCGGGACACAGGGGCTCGTCTTCGCGTCCCACGTTATTGTGCTTCCCAGCTCCGATTTTCCACGGGAGCGGGGTCGAGTGCTGGAGACCGGTTCTCCTTCGTGGATTTATATTTGTCACCGTCGTGCAGGCAATTTTAAGGCGAAAATTCAGGTGTTGACAGGATCACGGACCGGAGCTCCACGGAAGCCCGACTTTACTGCATGCGTGCTGGCCACGCCCCATGACAGAGAACTATGATGGAAAAACTATGATGAAGGACTATGAAGAAGGAGAAATACCAGGACAGAGGAGAAGGACAATGATGAAGGAGAAGGATGAAAGCAAAGTACTATGATGGTGTTGAAGGACAAAAGAGAAGGGCTGTGATATCGGAGAAAGTCTATGATGATGGATTCGGAGGAAGGACTAGAAGAAGAATAGTGTGCGATAAAATAAGAATCTGTGATGCAGCCAATGCATGACAATGGAATTGCCAGTTGCTATGCCAACAAAGCATTCTGCTTCTCAACATCCTTTCTTCTTTCTCTCGCTCTCTTTCTCTCTCTATCACCATAGGAATGATTTGGTCAAAAGGTGGCGATAAAGTGCCCCCACAGGTGCCAAAACCAAAAAAGCACGTTTTACAATTATGTTGTGTTATTCTGTTATGCACCTCTGGTGTTAGTAACGGGGTACAGATTGTGCTAATAACTAACATTACATCATTGGCGAAGGATAACAACTGGTCTTGGCATGTTACAAATAAGTCAAACAATATGAGCAACTACATCTCCCAAATAAAAACACTTGAACACAGGGGTAAGCTAAATGTTCTAATAGGAAGAGCAGAAACACTTTCTATACTTACATATATGTCCTATTTTGCCCCATGTGGAGCTAATACTCTCAACATAGTATTTAATGATGCTGCAAAAACCGCAAGCAAAGGATTGTGAGTATTTAGCTTCCTCCAATATTCGTAAGTTTGTTTACTTCTGGAATTGTTCCACACTTAGGACTGTATTATAAACAATGTGTTGTGTGTGTGCTGTTATTTAGTGGCATGCAGAAACAGTATAGCAACCAACACAAATGCAGCTGTGCTGCATTTGTGCTGGTGCTCGTGCGGTTTGGCCATTGTAAACTCTGATTGAGGAAAAAAAATCAGTCATACGCTTCGTGTCATTTGAAGACCTATCCTCCTGTCCTCTCCGTTTTAAGCTCTTGGTATCGCATGAGTTGTGGAGAGCGTAGTGATGGGCTTGAACAGTACTAATGTTAATGTGTTATGGATGCAACACTCCTCAATTTGTGTTCGCATTATCATTTCCATTCTGAGCAAGTGAAAGAGGTTAGGTAACCAACCACAAACACCTCAACTAAGCCTTCTCTGCTGAATTTATGGTATATGTTTTGCTCAAAATATTAACGTTTATGGCGCAATGCGATCCATAAATGTTATATCATTCGAGTGATGGTGTGCTAGGTACTGGTTTCGTATCAAATGTGTACATATTGATGTATCGTCTTAAGGGCTGTCATTCCGATAAGGGTTTTTCATCAGCTTTAATAGGTTAAGACAGTTTTTCTGAAAGATTCATATCATATCATATCATATATCTCTCTCTGCTCTTCATGATCATGAGTTCTTTGGTGTCACTGACTTGAGGACGGCCGTAGCCGCTGGCAGTCATGGTGGGCTATTATGTCTCCGCCTTCGTCCTGCCTTCTGAAAGTCACGATTTGTTCTCTTATGGCCTGTTGTCGCTCCGCCGTCCGCTGTCCCCTCGCTCGATGGTCTGTGTGCGCTGTGGCGAGCTGTACGTCTAGTAGTGTCATAATACCTGTAGCCCCGGGCCTGTCAGTAAATAGGCTCGTTCTATGGGTCTCGGTTAGGGTGGATACACTCTATATGCATTGTTCCTACGTCGGTTGGTTGTCGTGATAGATGGAGGGTTTTCTGGTATTGGACGGGGCATCTACATCTCGTGTCCTAGAGGGTTTCCATTTTGGAATTTTTTTCCGCAGATGGCACTTAGTTGCATCGTTTTGGACTCGGTTCATCTCCACTTGTGATCACTAGAAACGCCCAAGTATGAGGCACCTCTGAATTGTGGAGCCATTTGTCAGGTTTTTCCATTTTGGAACTTTTTGTGGACATGTTCAACTCCACTTTGACACTAGAAACGCCCAAAGTATGAGCACCTCTGAATTGTGGAGCCATGTCAGGTTCTTCAAGATGGCACCTAAGGTAACGTCCTTAACAGTGACCACCCAAGCTGGTTCACCTTTTCATACACAATTTACCTACAATTATTTGCAAATATAACATAGACACTTTAGGAAAAAAACAGCTGATGGTTTATTAAAGAATTATTACTCTGAATACAACAATTCACATAATGAATTCGGGTTAATAAAGCAGGCTCCATGCTTAGTACAAGGTTGCCAGTTATATGGTTGAAAACAAAAGGATTGAATGCCTTATGATCGACAGTAAAATGACCGAAAAAAGGGTCGATTTTTTTGTTTTTTGTGGGGGGTTCCCCACCAACCCACCATTTTCTTTATTAAAAATTTTTCTTACCAACCCAAACTAAAAAATATATATAAATACATTTTTAAAAAAATTCGACTTTTTTTTTCGATCATTTGACTGTCGATCAAATGGTCATTCAATCCTTTGTTTTCGACCATTTGACTGGACACCTTAGTACACATGTCATGTGTGTGTTATCTTACAGGCAATTTGTTCAGCTCTGTCAATTTCAACAAAAGCTGATTATCTCTCTAAAATGTCACTGTTTTTGGGTGAAAACTCACTTCCGTTGGATGTTACTTATGGAGGATGTATTTCCTTCTGGTTGAGAGTTCAGCTGAACTTTTACCAGAAAATTCGACAGGAAATTATGAGTGGACTATTTTAAGTAGACTGTCCAATAGCGAGTAAACATAAGAGTAGAAACACTCTTAGTTTGGTGAAAGTAGATCGGTGGTTTGCTTTATAATATTTATTGTTCTGTAAATTCCACTGAACACCTAAAACATACGTTTTTTCAATCAAATTGTGCACAATGCAGGTTTTGATACCTTTCATCAGACTAAATGGAAATAATATGCAGCTATTGTATAATGCATTATCTCTCGACGTCTGATAGACTTCTCTATCAGATGGTGAAGAGAAAAACAAGTTAGAAACACAAAATCGACAGATCGCTTTCATAGCGAAAAAGCAGAGAATTGAAAAAGAAATGTCTTGGTTGTCTTTCTTTGTAACTCATTTCACGCTGCACCATCTGAGAAAAAGTACATCAAGCTTCAAAGGCTATTTGTTCCTTCTCTGCATAATATTTACAGGTATTCCCACTTCCGTAGTCAAAACTGTAATTTGTGACATTGTTAAACTGGACTAATACAGCAGCAAACCCTTCTTTGCATTGTATCAAATTGAAAATTGCGTAAACAACTGAAAAACCTTTTTTGATAGTACTCCTGATGAAGGGCCTTTGATCAGAAACATGTACATGAAGAGCATGGGGTTAGTTTGATGGCCACAAATAGTTATTACTAAAGGTTCTATGTGGCTTCATCTCTAGAAAATGTACAGTGGACTGTTTGGTCGTGGCAATTTCACCATTGCCATTGTCCTCTCTCTTATAATTAGGGTTGCCCCTATCGTCATCTTATCCCCACTCCATTCATCCCCTCCCTCTTTTTCTCACTGATGCACACAAACTCCCCTTATCTACATATTTATTATGTCAGGGCGATGAAATTGCTACAACCAAACAGTCCACTATATAAATTGTGGAGGCTAAACCACTGGAGACCATCACTAGCAATCACAAAGTGATGATTGCAATAGATAAAGACACAGACTGTCAATCAACTTGAATATTTGTATCAACTGTTTGGATTAGAATTATTGAACATTTAATTTGTGTAATTGGAATTTTTGCAAAAAATTATTTCTAATCACTTGACTACTGTGGTCTCTATACTAGCCCCGGCCTCAAATAATTGTCGAGGGTACTTGTATTTTACCAAAGTATTTTAGTATCTTTCAACTGTCTCGCGGCACCACTGCATTTTTCCCAAGGTTCCAGAAGGTATAGACTATGTTACAACCCCTGTGTGCTTAGTTACAGTTGCAATCTGATTGCTTTCATGGTTGCCGCCACTTTTAGTTAGCATCACTTTGAAACTAGGCAAAGCCTCTGCAGTAGCTTTACACCACCCACAAGATACCCACCTATGCTGCAATTACCTATCGATTCCAAGCCCCCCTAGCCTAATGCTCCTCACGTGTAAAGGAGAGATATACCTTCATCAGACTTAGGCTCCCAGCACCCTACCTCCTTATTCATCCCAATGGCTGGTGGAGGTCTCAGAGCTAATGTTGCCAGCTTGTGTAGAGCAGCAAGCCTACACTCGTTCTGTGATGGTAGTAATGAGGCATTAGAGCCCAGGGGATGAGGGCTCTAACGTTTGTTATCGGCCCACACCGACGTTATGCACCCAAGGCAAACTCAATTCAAGGCTGCATACCAGGGGTAAGGAATGATACCACTTGTTCTTCTTTTCCAGGGCTTTAATGCCAATATAATATGACTAAATCACAAAGACAAGTTAAAAATAGGGTAGAAACAAAAGGAAACTGCTGTAGAAGGCGCTCAGGGCCATGCAGTTAGCATTGTCCTGGAATGTTGGCTTAAACAATGATCACCGGTTTACTGTTATGTTCCATGTGGTAACAGCCCAGGGCCCAAGTAAACAAGGCCAAGCGTAATGATGGCCTTTTAACGAGGGTCCCCAAGCTGTTACCACCCGGTACATCCCAGGGAGCCAGAGCTTTTTGCTGTTAGCACGGCAGGTTTACATCCCAGGGTGCTGATAGCAATATATTTGTTTTAAAAAATGGGTCGTGGCAAGCGAGTGACCCGTTGTTACAAACAAATACTCACCCAAAATGGCCACCATGAAAATGGAAGCGGGGCTCCAAATGGAGCCCCTTTTCTATTTCCATTGTGTTCCAGTGGCATGTGAGGAGCAGCACGGCAGCATTGCATCAACAAACGGTAAGTAGGAACCCGGGTGGGGAAGGGATGAAGCAGCGGGGACATTGGGAAAAGGAAGGGAAGATGGCAGGCGGGCGGGTGCATGCAGCAGTGAGCTTGTTCGGAACGTGGTGTGAAACACCATAGGGTGTTTCACTGCCCAGACCCCGTGGATCACTTGGTCAGGTGGCCAGGGCATGGCCATCACCTTTGGATCCAGACCTAGGGGTGCACAAGTGCCGGAGGATTACCTGCTTGAGGGGTCCACGGGGAGTGAGGGAGGCACCTTTCCAATATCCCTATCCAATCCTATTTTATGGGATGTTCCTACTTCCCAGATCCCCCCTTTCTTACACAACACTGAGCAGAGGAAGAGGAGGTCTAAGGCTGGGAGGATTACCACCCATGCAATACATTGGACATGTCCCTCTAACAAGATCAGGCAGGGTCAGGCACTTGACTTTAATCACCTACACCTAATATCTATTAACTCACCCCACATTGTTAAAAGGTGGAACACTGCAACACACTTTGAGCAAGGCGGTGCATGCATGAGAAGGAGCAGTCCCTCCAGGGCTATGGCGAACCAGGCGAAGGAGAGCGACAAGCCAAGGGGTTAATCCGAAGAGACAGGTAGCGCCCTCCCCCCCGGCGAGAGATCGTTATTTCAGAAAGGCCATGAGGATTGCGCACAACAGACCAGCTGGAAGGGAGAAAGAGTCTTCCGAGCGCTACAAGGTTACCAGCCACCCTCCAGGGTGAACGGTTGAGTTGGGGAGATGCAAAAGTGTCAGTGGTAACAACCTTGACTCCTACATCAAAGGCGTGAAAGACTGAAAGTGTCTTAACATGAGCAGTGAGTTGAGGGAAGCAAATAAAACACAGTCTGTGTTTAATTGAAAAACTTGCGACAGTATCCGAGGGATGAAGGTTACGCGAGCACTGATAAACTGCAAGAGAAAGTGAATCCATTGTTAAGAACTGTGAATACGAAATACAAAGTAGCATAGTGGTCCGGCGAAGTAAGATTTCCCAATATAACGTCTCTGTGAAATTTGTTATCGCTGTAGAGGCAGCGAGAAGCGAGAGATGCTGAGTGTTAAGTGAAAAGCTCACAAACTGTTGAACTTTGTTTTGTTGAATTTGGCAAGAGAACTAAAGGAGCATCTGAGTCTGACTGAGGGAGACCCGTGTGAAAAGCAAGAGAAGGGTTCGAGCCCGACCATGGGAGACCCATGTGTGAAAGTAAAAGGAGGGTCCAAGCCCGACCAAAGGGAGACCCATTTGTGAAAGTAAAGGAGGGTCTGAGCCCGACAGAGGGAGACCAGTGTGTGAAAGTAAAAGGAGGGTCTGAGCCTGACTGAGGGAGACCCGTTTAAAAAGCAACTCATACGTAACAAGTACATTTTCCAAAAGACTTTGGAACTGAAGGAAAATATGTAAAGTGGAAGTATAGAAAGAAAGGAGGGCCGAAGTGGTCATGTGGGGGTGAGAGCGAAAATCCTCCCCGTTTCGAATGTCTTCAACAGCAAAATCAAAATACGAAAGAAGGTTTGAGCCTGACTGAGGGGAACCTTTAGTGAACTGTGATCAAATACTATACTTAGAAACTGTTTTGCAGAAACTGTATAGAAGCTTGAAGGATGACCTGGACTTGGGTGAGAGGAACCTGGGAGGTTAAACCTGTGAAACTTTGACTCAGACTTAATTAGAGTGAGGGCAGATATTAGGTTTGTGTTAGTATAGGGCTTTATGGTTTGACTTAGAGTGACTAGGACAGTTTCTTTATAATTTGATGGTCGAAGTTACTCCCACCTTAGTTATAGGACCAGACAGGGGTTTTTCCAAGCCCCTTGAATTTAGCAGTAAATGTTTTAAAACTTGCAACTCTTGTGTCAATGTCTACTTGTGATACCATGCCTCCCTTACATTGGTCTAAGATCATGAGATTCAGCCCACATTCAGAGCAACCTGATTGGCTGCCAAACCAGGCTGGGGTGCTAATAAGCAATGAAGCAGAATGTTGGAGGGAAACATCAGGCTTTGTCTCAGTAGTTAAGGCCCTCTACTGACCCATAAATTACCACCAGCATACTGCCAAACTTGTAATGAGGCCTTAGCCTTATTACTGTATTGGTGGTCAAAATAAAACATGAAGCATTTCTGAATACCTCCTGTTTTATTGCTCTGCAAAAGCCATTGCCCGTATTTTGCATAGGGGTAATTACCTCCACATAAAACATTACTGGATGCAGTATTACTCATGTTGTTTTGCCCCATGTGGTAATACTGCATTCTCTCAATTGAGTCATATATGACTCTAAAAGTGGAACAACTGAATGGCCTGCATGAATAAATCATGTGGGCCTTTCCCGTTACTGCTTGCTTTTCTGCATGTGGTAACAGTATTTGAGTCTGGCAGTATTTGTTACACATTATCAGCGTTGGTCATGGTGGCAAAGCAGGAGATTAGGAAGAACGGCACATAACGTTATAATGCAGGCTCCCAGAGCTACGGTTCTTTGTAAGGATGACCGCGGTCCAGTTGTTCCGCGCACATCTGACGTTCCTGCGTCTGCTCACGTGATTCCTGATGAGGAAGGAAGTGTTGCTAGCATACGTGTTGCTACTGTTCATACCGACGCTCCGTAAATTCGCAGCTAGAATTTCCTCCTTCTGATATTGCTAACTTGCATTCTCCTCTGATATCTAACTTCCCTCTTTCTTTCTGCCTCTCATACCCGCAGGCGCACTCTCAGGCCGTATCCCGCCTCCACCATAGGTTTCGAGATAGGAGTTCCACCCTTGTCAGTAAGTTCCCTTAAACTTAGCGTCCTCTTCAGCACACTCAATCCTGCCATATCTAACATTTATTCCTTTACTTTTCCGTTCGCTCAGCACCACAGTTCTAATCCTAGTAATCAGACTCTTGGTCATCTGTACACACCCAAAAACGTCCTCAACCCATTGAGGATCACATTCTGAACATCACGTACGTGTCACTTCCAAACCTTAGTACTCTCCTTTTCTCTCAGTCCTTCCTACCTGGCACTTAGCTGTTCTATCTTGTTTTCCCGGAAAGGTATCCAATCCTCTTCGTGCTGTCCAAGCTGCTACCATCTGTTTCGAAGAGCCACAGCGACTCAGGGTTTTATTCCCCAGGAGGGTTTCCCTGGGGATTCTGCCTCCCTACTCACTGATATTCAATCCGTGGAGTGAGAGAGAGCAGGACTCCCACGGGGGATTCCTCAATCTCTGCCAGTTGCCTCCGTTGCGAATCACAGTCTGCCCAGGTTAGTGATATTTAAGTCTTTGATTCTACACCAGTTGGCAGTATTTCTAGTGTGGAAATGCCGCCAAACACGTAATAAGGCCCACAAGTGTACTGTCACTGCCAACATTACTTTTGCTGTGGCTTTAATCCGTCATGCAGCTACATGCCTTTTTTAAAGAGACGTAATGACAGCTGCCTCCACTTGACCCTTATTGGTGGTCTAGACATCTACTCCCTGACCTGACATCATTCAGAGTATGGCATATTCTGCCATACTCTGAATGATGTTAGAACTGCTTTTTGAGAATCTTAAGCCAGCACGGGAGGGAGACCGTTGCGATCGGATCCTAGATGAAATGTGGACAGACGAGAGCAAGGCCAGTGAGACCTAGATATGCAACCTATATCTTACAGACCCCTTAACGGATAATACTGGTTTTCACTTTGGTGATAGTGTCTCAATAACATTGTCTCCACAGATTTGGGAATTCCCGCCAGTGAAAAGGATATGATATGATCTTTTATTTATATAGCGCCTATACACAATGTGTTTCAAAGCACTTGAAGGCAAGGGAGGGAACAAGGGAAAATACAATCCCATTCTTACAGGCCATGAACAGTAAGGATGTGAAATTAACTATCGTACTCGGCCTGACGACATTTCAGATAGTGCAAGAGTTAAGACATAGATAAGGAAGGGAGGGGGAGAGTGGGAAGGAAATGGAAACAGACAGGCGACTACCGTACTAGGCCTGACAACATTTCTGGTAGAGCCGGAGAAAAACAAACAGTGAGGGAGAGGGGTGCAGAAAGGGAGGGGAGGAACAAAACAAGCGACTATCATACTAGGCCTAACGACATTTCAGATAGTGCTGCGGGGGGGAGAGGAGACAGACAAGGTTGCTATCATATTAGGAATTCTGATAGAGTAAGTGCATAGAAGAAGGTAAGGGGAGGAGGGGAGGAGATGTAAAAGGAAGAAAGAGATAGGAGGAGAGAACAGAGAGTAAGCAGTCAAAAAGAGTGAAAAGCAAGAGGGGAGAGAAAATACAATTGCAGAAGTCAGTATTAACACATAATGTTGCAAGCCAGGATACAAGATGAAGATGGGAACAGCATGATTCAGGGCCACCAAGAGTACAGGATGCAAAGGAAGTCCAGCATAAGAATTGAGAAAGGGTGACTCACCGTGAATCAATGATGTCCATAAAAGTCAAATCCAGCATTGTCCACATGACGGTGATGGTGAAACCAGAATGTATGAGGACAGACTCCTGCAGAGGTAGGCTGGAGGAGGGGAGGGGCAGCAGGGTAGAAGAATCAAGCAAAACAGGTAACACCTGTGTGCGAGAAGGGAGGGGGACACAAGGGAACAAGGGACCATCACAGGGGGACCAGAGGGGGTGGGGATGGCGTGTGGGGAAAGAGGGAGTAAACAAGAAATGACTAGCAGTTCAAAATGTGCCTCTTTGTCACGACAAACATCGGGCTTGGCCAATGGACAGACAGAAGCACAGGTGCACTCATCCGCATCCACATTGTAATAATGGAATTAACGTATTCATTTGATTAGACCACAATGCAGGTGCATCCTGGATGAACAAGGTTTTGCACCATCTCATAGAGCTCCCCAGGTCAGTTCCTTGTTGAGCCAATATTCAAAGTGATGAAAGCCTTATTCACTCTGAAGACTACATGATTAATTCCAATTAGCAGCTTATCCATAGTGCCAAATCGACATCCTACTGAACTATCATCCACGCTTCACTTCTTAATATATAGATCCAGTTACAAGGTCATAAGTACTATGGTGCCATTAGGCTCTTCAAATAAGGGACTGTTAATGATTGGTGGCTGGGTAAATGGGTATTGGTTTACATCCGTTCTAATAATAAACCTTGGCTTATTTAATAAAGGGAATATGTGTAGGTTTTTATTTCATTATGGCTCAGAATATATTGCTTATGGCTTTTGTATTGTTTGCAGGATTTATATCCTATCTTTTTGCCTGTTGTCATGTAGCAATGGGAGCACTATCTTTGGTCTACTAAGATTTTTGATATCCTAGGAAATGTTGAACAGTAACAGTCGAGGACATCTAAAACCAACTTTATGTACTTGCTGCCATTGGGCATTCTGGAATACACTCAACCACTTGTAAGGGTGTCTAAGGAGGTGGCGAAAACAGAGGTGGTATGGTGATGGCTAAAGACTTTTATTTTGGTCGAAAAGAAAGAAGAAACCTCAACACTAACACTAAAGGGCCTGTCAGGATGTCTACCAAAGAGTTGAATTCTACCGTTGTGGCGTGTCCTTCCTCTCACCCTTACACTCCAACTAAAAAGAATAACAGAGTTTGACCGACAAAGCCTCCCGAGACCAGGAGAATGACTCCCATCTGCTGGTTTTGGTATTGCACCTTGGCTCAGAATCAGTTCAAAATTAAAGAGTCCTTTGGCCAGATCTTAAAATTCTCGTCTGGTGCGTAAGTCAGTGACTCGTAGGCGGCTTCTGTGAGCTTGAGAAGCACACTCAGAGGGGTGCGGCTTGAGTCCTTGTGCAAGCAGAGAGCAGCGAGTCATGAGCTGAAAAAGCAGTGAAGGAGTAGGAGTAAAGAGCAGGAAATTGCAGTAAAATCATATAGCTCCGTTAGCCCTGCAGTTACCATTACAGTGAGTAGTAGTCTGCCTTCTGTCAGCAGTCGACAGCTAACCTAAGCTGTTAGACCAGAACAGGCACCTAGTGAGGACAAAACACAACAACGTGGTAACGCTCTCATTTATTTTCTTATAGTGCTGACAGCTACCCTCATGGCACTTGACGCTCTTCTTGGCCCGCTGTGCTCTGCTAAACCTGCTAAACGTGGTGAGCGAGGCTGTACGGGGGAAGCAGGAGTGCAGGCGGGGGCTATAGGTTAGCCATGTAGTGAGTGGTTATTCAGCGGGAGAGGTGGCGAGTGCAAACTGCACCACACAGGACACTGCTGTTGTTATTAGGAACTCTGAGAAGGGTAAGCCTGGTGAGTCCATGCATTGTGAGCTTCTGGCAGTGGATCGTTTGGGGAGTAGCAGTGTTTCCATCAAAATCTTTTTCTTTTTGGCTTAGCTAATATGGTCTTATGATTAATAACTTTGCGATGTGTAGCTGTGTGTTTGGTGTTCGATGGACGTTGGAGTTGTGGAAAAACTGTTTCCAGTGATTTCAAAAGAACGGTGCTACCATGGGAGAGTTATTTGTCCCCCCCTTGGTCCAGCTGAACCCCCTGATTGTTACAATTGTAACCTGTCTTAAAGCACCACTACATACAGTTCTGTTGGAAAATAATGGCATATTCCTTATGCTCTGGAATGCCTTGCCAGAGACTGTTTCCTCAAGATGCTGATTTACTGGCAAAGACTGAAGTAACGGGGAGAGCCTCATCCACCGAAATAATTAAGAGAATACGATAAACCTGGATAATACTGTGGTGACAATTAAAACATGGTATAATAATGTAGTGTTGCCATCTTTTGTGGCAATTGCTGCTGGCAAAAAGAACAAGGAAGGAAGACCCCAGTCCTCATCATCTTCTGTAAGGAAACCATTAAATAGTTCCCTGAATTTATGTACTGAACAATTGGAGGATCTTGCTCAGGTTTGCTCCAAAGCTTCCGTTCCTTGAACCATGTAGATTTGGAGGACTTTGAACATTTCTGATGTCTCCATGCTGGGACCTATTGTTTCCCACGAATTAGTCAAGCAGGTTCGGCTCGCTCTGGGCTCAGAGAGGGTTGAGACGCCAGCATTTGATAAGTGAGAAAACGTTTGTCTATTTAAAACCCTGGAGCTAGTAGGGGAATATTCCCCTAAATTGGGAAATAAGGCTTGACTAGAATCGTCAGGCCTGATGCAGCATGGACTCCAGTTTTCCTTGTCACCATCAATTCAGGAGAGACGGTGCCCTACAGGTACACAGCAATGCCATCAAAGTGTACAAGATGCTTTGTCAACAGTGGAGGAAATATAGACACTTCTTGTTTCTCGTTCTCTCACGGTTACTGTCCTCAATGGATAGAGGCCAAGAATTTGTACAGCATAAGATTCGGGATGGTAGACAAACTTTAAAAGGACTGTTGGTAAAATGTCTACTCTTGAAGGTTTTATTTGGCTGTTTATATCAAGTAAGCCATATGTGTCAGAATTGCAGTCAAAATATTAGGATGAAGCGAGTTGACACATAATGTAGATGGGGAAGCCTTCTCACCAATGTACCTGTCTGATTGTAATATGTAACAACCAGACTGATCAGTTAATGGAAAGACAGGAAACAGGAGACACAGGATACACAGGCTCTGCAGATCACGATGCAAACATGTAATGAGGCACCCTTACACTGAAAAGCAGAATAAAGCAGGTCAGTGTTAAGCAGAAAAGCGTAACTAGTGAGATCAGAAGGCAAAACCGCACTGACCTGGATGTGTGAACAGGCCAGCACAGAACAAGGTCAGGAATACAGAGATGTGCAGCCCCGGGTCTCTACTGAAGCGAGAAAACCAGAAATTTAACAAAGGATTGGCAAGAGAGCCAGGATATACAAAGACAGTAAATGTGTAATCTTACCATCTGAGGGTCCTGTCTCTTGGGGATAACGTGATGCAGAAATGCAGAAAACAAGGCAGCGCAGGAATATCCAGGATGCAGCAAGAAATGAGCCACTACCTCACTCACGACGGCACGAGGACGCCTAGAGTCCCGGTTACACGTGGAAAGTCTCTAGTCCGTGTATCCGAACAACAATTCAAGGTCCAAATATCCCAAAATCCAAAGTCACAAAATCGAGGGCAAGCGATGCGGAAACAGCAGGCAAGAGGAATCCAAGGGGCGGTCTGAGGTCAAGAAGGGAGCTGGCGGCGAGGCACTAAAGGGTTGATCCAAGCGGGTCGTAGGCAGTCTGTGATTGAAATCTCCAAAAACAAAGTAGCTCTACTTTGTTAGGAATGGCGCTTCACAGTTTGCCCCATACGGTTGCTACCAGTTTGTAAAATATATAACTTTCTGCGTCAAAATGTACTAGTAAAAAGATTCAAACGTATTTGTTTGCAGCAGGAAATGTTTAATTCACATTCCTGTCCTTCTCTTTAACAAAAACTTAATCTTGCAAATCCAAAATTAGTCAATGGGTTACATCTTGAATTGCCATAATACACAAGTGCCAATACATTTCGGATTAAACCTTCTTCAGGGCGGTGTAAAGGGCAAAAAGATGTTACATAACCGATATTGCATTCATATCTGAGTCATGTAGGATTCTCGACTATGTACGTGCCCGTACACAGAATATCATTCAGCAGATACTCGCGAGTCCTTTGAGCCGAGTGAGCCGCTGCAAAGCGTAGGCAGTCTGTGTCAGGCAATCCAAAAAGACAAAAACACCAAGGAAACAGGGCAGGCTGAAGAAAAAAATGGAACATAGTAGGAGGAAAAGGAAGGATCGGGAGGGGTAGAGGCACAAGAAGCAGATTACCAAGGAAGTCTGAAATAACGCCACCAAAACAGTTTAGAATAAAAGTCACGTGACCAGGCGTAGCGTTGGTCTACATGAAAGGCTGTACATGGATGAGCGAAGTGGACGCCAGCGTTGCCATGCCAACTTCCAGGCACCCGGCTGAGTCCTTGGCAACGCAAAGTGTCTATACTTAGGAAGCTGGAAACAAACTTGTGAACGCTGTGTGCCAGACGACAAAGTGACAGGTTTCAGAACGCTCATGGAGGATTTCAAATCTCCCTGCAGCAAATGCACGGGAGCGGAGCTTGACAGTATCATCCCCAAAGAGGACCCCACCCTCCGTGCTGACCAGAAGCGTGATAGAAGAGCAGGGCATGTACGTGGCCCGCAGGTTCCCAAGTGCGGTCTTCTGGTCCATAGCCCTTCCAATCCACCAGGTAAAAGCGTGTGCCCCTACGAACTTTAGTATCCAAGATAGCACTGACCTCAAACTCGTCCGATCCCCGTACTTTCACAGGAGGCGGACGGGACGGGAGTCTTGTAGTCGGATGAAATGGCTTAACAAGGGAAACATGAATACTGGATGTACCCTCCATGATGATGGAAGTTCTAGGCGAATAGCAACAGGATTAATGATATACAATATCTTGTAGGGACCCACAAAACGAGGGAGCAGAGCCCTCTGACCAGGGAGATGCAGATTGCGTGTGGACAACCAGACCCTCATACCGGAGTGTAGCTGGGAGCTGGGGATCGGTGCCTATCGGCTAGTTCCTTGGTCAGCTCCTGGGGTTTTAGTAGTTGACTTAGTACAGTCTTGTGGTTACCTTCAAATCCCTTACATAGGTACTGGCAGCTGGAGTATTCAAAGGAGGATCAAGTTATGCGGGAGAGAACGAGGATGTTGGCCATACAATGCAAAGAACGGCGACATCTTGGTTGATGTACGCAGAGAGTTATTATAGGCAAACTCCGCTAAGGTTTGAACAGAAAACCCAAGTACCCTGGAGTTGGATGGTAAGGCAGCGCAGATATTGTTCAATCGTAGAATTCAATCGTTCTGTTTGGCCATCCCTCTGTGGATTGTAAGCGCTGGAATATCTTCCATCAATGCCTAGGGTGGATATCAATGCCCTCCAAAACCGGGAGGTAAACTGCGGTCTGTGTCTGTGTTAATGACAGAAGGGAGACCAAAAGACCGAAATACGTTCTTCAGAAACAAATCTGCCAACATAGGAGCACTGGTATACCATGACAAGGACAAACAGGGCCATCTTCGTGAAGTAGTCAATGATGACCCATATTGTGTCGTAACCATCCACCCGAGGTAGCTCCACAACAAAATCCATGGAGATCATGGACCAAGGACGGTCCGATATGGGCATAGGCTGTACTAACCCCATGGGTTTACAGCGTGGAGTCTTGCACTGAGCACAAACCGCGCAGGTGGCTAGATATTCTGCGGCCTCCTTCTCCATATAAGGCCACCAGCACCACCGCTTCAAGAGATCCAAAGTTTTGCGGATGCCTGGGTGTGCAGCCAAAGAAGAGTCATGACACCATTACATTGCCATCTTTCTAGTAAGTCTGTCAGATATATCCTCCCCTTTCTATAAGGTAACAAGTGCACGACTTCTAGACCCAATTCCTCGATTTCAGGAGGTGATGAAGCAACCCACTCCTGTAGTGTTGATTTGAGTGAAGGGCTTAGGGTACAGCCACAAACCACTTGATTGGGTAACATAAGGGCAACTTGCAGGGTAGTAGGGCTAGAGGTACCGTGGATTTGAGAAAGTGAGTCTGCTTTTGAATGTAGAACACCTGGGCGATGAGTGATGATGAAATGAAACATCGAGAAGAACTTGTGCCAACGGGCATGGCGTGCAGTGTTACATTTCACGGATTGGAGTGCGAAGAGATTCCGGTGATCTGTAAACACTTGGACTGGTTCTGAAGTACCTAAGAGATGGTGTCTCCAGACTAGAAAGGCGTCTCTGATGGCCAGCAGCTCACGTTCCGTAATGGTGTAATTTCTTTCATAAGAGGTGAGCTTCCTTGAGTGGTAAGCGATGGGATGTAAGCCGCTGGCGTTGGGACACTGTTGGGACAACACAGCACCCAAAGCAATGTTGGACGCATCAGTCTCCACAATGAAAGGCAAGGCTGGATTAGGATGCTGGAGCACTGGTGCTGAGGTGAAAGCTGACTTCAGGGCCTCAAAAGCTTGTTGTGCTTGGAGGTTCCACCGAAAAGTTTTCTTAGAGCTAGTCAAAGCAGTGAGAGGAGAAGCAATGCCCGAGAAATCCTTGATAAAACGCCTGTAAAAATTGGCGAACCCAAGGAATGATTGCACCGCCTTCAGGTTCGTGGGGGTAGGCCACTCCAGAATGACAGAAACCTTTCAGGAGCTCATTTGTACCCCATGATTAGTTATGTTATAACCTAGAAACTCCACCTCACTCACATGGAACATACATTTATCCAGTTTGGCAAATAACTGGTTTTCTCGGAGGCGCTGAAGAACACTGGATACATGTGTGACATGAGAAGCCATCGTTGGTGAGTAGATCAAAATGTCATCCAAATAAATGACAGATAGCGGTCCAGCATATCATGGAATACCTTGTTCATGAAATACTGAAAGGTTGCCGTGGCGTTGCATAGGCCAAACAGCATGACGCAGTATTCATAAAGACCATACTTGGTTTTAAAGGCAGTTTTCCACTCCTACCCCTCTCGTATGTGTACTAAATTATACGCCCCCCCTTAAATCCAGTTTGGTAAAGACCACAGAGGCCCCTAACTGATCCAACAGAACCGAGATAAGAGGACGAGGGTACTGGTTCCTGATGGTAATAGCGTTCAATGCCCTGTAATCGATAAAGGGCGTAGATCTCACTCCCTCCTAGGGACAAAGAACAAAGGTGAGGCCGCAGGAGACTGACAGGGGTGGATGAAACCTGATTTCAATGACTTGTCTATGTATTCCTTTAGGATGGTATCTTCCTTCTGTGTCAAGAATATACTCGCCCAGATGGTGTCTTGGCCCCAGGAAGCAGGTTTAAGAACGCTCATGGAGGATTTCAATCTCCCTGCAGCAAATTCACGGTAGCGGAGCTTGACAATATGTATGTGCTGATTTGTTTGAGGATGACCGTTTTGGAAGTTGTTACCCACATTCTCCAAAGGAAGCTGGGCTTGCTGGTAGGGCCAGACCTGTATGTGGAGGAAATGACTCATCTAAGGGAACCCAAACTGAAGAGTTGCCCCTAAAACCTATAAGTTCAGCACAATGGCAATTCAGATGTACGAAAAGGACTTTTGCATAGAAAAGATTGGGGCATCTAATAATATCTTAGTAGATTTCGAGGACAAAGGCCAGGGGCGGAAAAGTGGGTTGTTCTTATCCAGCAACTTGGTAGTGTTTTATTAGGTAGTAGATCTACTGATGAGAAGGTTATTTTAAAGCTGAAAAAATTAAAGAACCAGAAAAATCCACCAGAAAGATCCTCTGGGGGTTCTCGTAAATGATTGCGTCAACTTAAATGGCGCTCCCCTGCAGACGCAGGGCTTATAAGGAGGATTTGAGTGCCAAAGAAAACAATACTACTACTATTGCCTCCCCAGGTGACGACGAGAGGGTTGAAGTGGAGGAAATGGGAGTGGTGAGTAGTAAACTGAGGAAATCTGTGAAAAAAGGGCCTAAAAGTTCAAAACAATTCACTGACGGTGGGTAAAGGGGCTATTACTAAATGTTTAATGCCTGTAAAACCTTTGAATGAATCTTTGGATCTGAGCATTCTTACGATCTACTCTGACTCAGAGTTTGTTCTGGAAAGAACAGGTGAGTTCTGTGGTGAGGGCCTCATTGAAGATTTAGATGAGGGAGCCCGGAATAACAGCCTATAATTGTAAAAATACCCCTCAAACCCTTTTGTGCAGAATAAAAATAATAATGTATATATATATATATATATATATATATACATATATAATATATATATATATATGAAGGTGGGAATTCTGATAAAAGTCTGGCATGAGTATATTATATACCAAAAGATCTCCCTATATCTGAGAGAAATACTGTCGATTTCAATGATGGTTGACCCCTAATGATGTGCCTAACAAAGGTGTGGAGAATGTTTTTCCAGTATTTTTATCACTGGAAGTGCGTAGAAAAAAGGTGCATGAGAAAGTTGGGTCTGAAAAGACAAAAGTAGAAAAATAACTACAGCCCATTCAAGTGTTCGAAAAGAGGGAGACCATTTGGCTTCAGAAATGAATAATGCTAAATGTAAAAGTAGTGTGCCACAGAGAAATGTATACTTTCTAGAAGTGGAAAGAAATTTGAAGTTCGAGAACTTCTTCCCTAAATAGAACATGTGTTTTGGCCCTATTTGAAGAAATTCTAAAACTAACCTAAGTAAAATTGGGAGATTTAGCTCAGGTCCAGTTCGTCTACCCTGCGAGAGTTGATATAGTGAGGCTTGGTTTCAAATCAGAACTTATTAGAAATCTAGTTCTGGCTTAAACGCAGGCCTTCGAATATATTGGCGTATGGTCTGAGCATCTCGCAAGATAGACTGTTTGCAGTGAAAGTGCTAATATGGAAGTGGTGTCCCGCCAATCATTGGTAGTTAATGTAACATTTTGAAGATCACAATGTTGCTAGGACGACAAATCCAATGGGTCCTAAAGATGCTGTCGGTACAAATGGTCATCCTTCTTGAATACCTTACATATGAAAAATGGTGGTATAGACTGGCAATGCTGAGGCAAAAACTGTAAGAGATCCTGTAATGTCGCCCATGCATCCCTTCCTTACTGTCTTTGGGGTACCTCGGAATTTATAGCTTTACTGGAAACTTGGATCTTAGATCAACCAATATTAGAAGGCTACACTTTCTGTTATGAACCAGCAAGAACGGGTTTGGCATTTGGTCTGGTTTGTGCTGTTCGTAACAATTGTAAACTGCAAATGGAAAAGCTTCCACTGGATGAAAAATATATGTTAGCAGTTAACCTAGTAATGCATGAGAAGGTGGAATCTGACCCCCACGTTTGTTTAATAGTAAATATTTCAATACTTAGAATGATGATTCAATGCATTTATCAGCAAGGTTAGGTGAGGTCTTGGTGACATATTAGTTGGAAGATATCAGCAGTATAACGTTAGGTGATTTGAACAGCAAATGTTTACATGAGAAATACTATCAGGGACAACAGGTAAAGGATTTTGAGGCCCAGTAAAGAGGACATATATGTAAAGAACCATTGGGTTCCTGGGATCTTACTATAGTAAATGATAATGTCCAGGGAGCCATTCCACCAAATCTAACAAGGGTAACTCACGCTAGGGGCTCGACTTAGATCATGTTTTTATGTCTAAGGATCTTTTTAGGTATTAGGTCAATGGACATTTTTAGAAAAACCAAAATGAAAAAAAATGATTTAGAAAGACCACTATGTGACCCCACAGGGCGTTCTTTCTAAATCAAACTATCAGCCTCAGTGACTCACACAAGCCAGGACTCGAAAACGGCTGTGACATGAATGGGTAAGTGTGTGTGTTGCGTGTGTGTTTGTGTGTGTGTTGGGTGTTTGAGTGTCTGTTTGTTTATTTTCAGGGAATGTGGGGAGGCGTGGGGGTGCTGGAGGAGGGGTTTTCGGTTGAACACCCCATGTTTTGAACAAATCCCGTCGGGGAGAGTGGGGGAGGGTACAGATGGGGGTGCGAGGCAATGTGGGTTTTCGCTTTTTGTAGGCCGCCCAAAATCGGGCGGAACAAATTGGTCTTTTTGTTGGGTGACCTACAAAAAGCAAAATTATCACATAGAACCACTTTTTAATCGAGCTGAAACCCTGAGGGTGGTCAATTTGGGAGGGAGTGATCATCGCTGTTTGACTTTCTCGTTGCTTCTGGGAGTTGTACACAAACCCATAATCCACAACATGTTTGTTGAAATAAGAAGAGGGAATAATAGAGTACTCTGGTGGCCGACATTCACCCCTAGATTCAATACCAAAATGGCAGAGTGTTTATATTTAACCAATAGAGAAATGTAAACCTTGTTGCGATTTGTCCCTTTTATATAAGATACTCTGGTGCGCTTGATGCCTCTAAATGTGCTTTATGGGAACGGTAGAAAGAGACCACGTGAGCATACTTCCATAAAGAAAAGAAATATTTGGGGCAACAACTAAAGTTAATTAGGAAAATGGGGAGTCTAGGTTTTCCTCTCCTGAATACATTAAAATGAGACCATTCGAACCAGATGAAAGCAAAGCGATACTTGAAGTATCAGTATGACTCAGAGAGGATGCTTGCCTCTTTGAATTCGAAGAGCGAGGCCTTCTTTTGGTCATTGATAGGAATTTGCCATGATCTCTGCAGGCTAATCCAATGGCAGTCAATATCTGGGTTGATTTTTTTCTCTAAACTCCCCTTAGTGTCCCGGGGTTATATGAGGTTCGGAGACCAGATTCATCTGATTGGGACTTTTCCAATGTCTCTTTGGAGGATGTTTATGCTAACATCATTGGAGCCAAAAGTCAAAATGCGTTGGAACCTGATGGCTTGTCAAATCTCACTTTAAAATCTGACCCGGAACTATGGTCTCGTTTACTTTTTGAGTTATTTAACAATGTTAAAAAAACAAAGTTAATTCCACCCACGTGGAGAGATGCCAAGGTGATACTTATTTATAAGGCAGGTGATAGACTGGATCCTATCAATTACCGTCCAATTTCTTTATTGGATGGTTCATACAAGATTTTTTCATTACTGGTTCTGAAACATCTACATAGTTAAAACAAAATTCCTCTTTGTAGTGATGTATACCAGTCTGCCTTTAAAAAGGGGGTGAGTATCTCCCAGAACTCTCTTATTATCTCTCTTCTGGCGATGCAAGGTCCAGGAGTAAGGGAGACAGATATTTGTGGCCTTCCTGGGTATAAAAAAGACTTTGTGTAAACCGTGCCCTCTTGTGGTTTAAGTTTAATAACCAAGCCTTTTCGCCTGCCTTGCCTGACATGTTGCTAGCCCTACATGTCGAACTGAGATGGAAAGTGAGGCTAGATGGCACTGGAATTCTTCTGTTTGGAAAAAGAGTGAGAGGGGCCTGCGCCAAGGATGCGTTGTGGCCCTTTGCTCTTTAATGCTTATATAGCCAACTTGGGGTCCTCCTTGCAGGGTATGAACATTCACCCACCTAAATTAGGAAATCTATTCATCCCATACCTTCTGTATGCAGATGGCATTTGTAACGCGCCTTGAAACACTTGTGTATAGGCACGTTACAAATGCCATATCATATCATATATTATGATATAGTTCTATTTGATCAATTGTAACTTGGTCTCCAGAGTGCCCTGTTAGCAATTGATCAACATTTTATGGGCGTGGGTTTGGACATTAATGAGGCTAAGTTCAAAATTTGTGAGTTAAATAAAACAAAAAAAAGAAGGAAACCAAGAAATTCGGATTATGGATTAATGAGCAAAATTTAGAACAAGTTCAATCTTTTAAATACCTTGGAATTTTCATTTGCAGTAATTAGAAATATTACCAACAATGCTCAGTTACTAAGACTGCAGTTATACCTTCGATATCACAGTTAAGACAACGTGACAAGAAGTTTGGATGATTTCCAATTCTCCTGCTACTAAATTTTGATCAGCAAAAGATTATCCCTCGGGTCATCCATGGTGCAGAGGTGGTATTAATGAGGTCCAGTGGTCCCTATTTGAGGGTAAGGTCTGGCATAAAGGTCTTCTGCCTGCCGCATGGTATTCCAGTGTTGGCTATAAGACACATATTAGGTAGTACCTTGGTCCAGACCATAATCGACTGGAGAAGTCTGCAATTAAAAAAACTCTTGCTTCCATCAACTAGATCCCTGTTTGTAGAGTTACAAGGTGCACTATCCCTGGGTACTTGTAAATCTATTTTGCTATGGGCAGAAATCTGTACCAAGATTAGGACACGAGGAGATATATCAGAGGAAATGCTCTCATTTGGACCAAATACTGCTAAGAAGCGCCTTTATGAAGTAGATTGGATAGAGAATAGGTTTCGGTTAACTTCCTATAGAGTCTTAGAACCTTTACCTATGATATCAGATCAGTGGGCTCTATGAATGCAATAATGCAAAAATATTCCTTGAAAAACTCATGCAAACCTGGCTTTATTTGAAGTTGAGTTTGTTTGCAACACTTGAAGTGAGGGGGACCCAAGAGATTGTGTTGGCTCTGCTTTGTGGAAGTAGAAACCTTATGCCATCTGGTAGCAGTATGCCCTCAACTCTCTAGAGTACGTGCTAAACATTGGTTAAATATCTATGCCCCTAAATGCTTGAAGTGCCTGACTGAATTTGGCAAACCTTGCCTGGAGACCTGCCAACCTCTACGATGATTTCAGACCAATTGGGCTATTATAGTAAATCAAATTGAGAACTTATGATGATTTTTAGTTAAAAGGATTATAGGTTAGATTTTAATAAAGTTTATGTGTAGGTTATGAGTGCTTTAGCTTTGGATACATCTTCGATGAATTATTGTGATTAATTGCTGCTATTTCCTATGTCCTGAATTGTAATGTGGTTTTTAAACTTCAAGCATGGTGTATGATAATAATGTTGTTTATTTTTGTAGTCAAATGGTTTACTTGTGTTTGTCTTATTACCGAGCTTTGTGTGAAAAGTTTGAATCTGTAAACTATAACACACAATAAATAAATAAATTAAATAAATAAAGAGTTCAATTCTACAGTCGTGCCATGCCCTACCTCTCACCCTTACACTCAAACTAAAAAAGAATAACAGAGTTTGACCAAAATGACTTCTGAGACCCGGAGAATGACTCTCTTCTGGTTTCGGTATTCCACCTTGGTTCAGAATCAGTTCAAAAGTAAAGAGTCCTTTGGCCAGGCGAATGCCACCCTTCTCCTAGCGTCTGTACAATTAGTTCAAAAGTAAAGAGTTCTTGATGTGGCTTTTGCATAGGGGATTGACCCGCTTCCCCAGGCTTCTGATTCCCCACTTTGGGACCAGGAGAATGACTCCCTTCTCCTGGACCAAGGACCCCACTGCCAATATTGTTCACTGCAACACCATGGAGAATGGCTCCCTTCTCCTAGTGTACACTGGTCTTGAAGCACCCACAATTCAATGTCCTGGGGCTTATGCCGTGGGTTTCTCCCACTCTCCAGAAAGCCCCTCAGATCTCTCTAGCCCTGAGAGTGGTTTGGATTACCTCTCAGAGGAGAGATGCTCCCTCTTCTTCTTCTATTATTGGTGGGTACTCGACCTTGGATTCCTCATAGTGGACCTATTGCTACAGCTACTTGGAAGGACTTTCCCTCCTTGACTCTTGACTTGTTGGTTGGGATCCTCAACCCTTCTCCGGTGGTCAGTGGTCTTATAGTCACCACTGTAGCAAGGGGCTCTCCCTCTCAGATGCTTGGTTTCTGGGTTGAGCTTCTGTGACCTTCCTTTGGTGGTCCAGTGGCTTTTTTTTTTGATGATATAGTTTTTTGGAAACTTTTTCATCATTTGCAGGAATTTCGTTAATCTTTAAGTTTAATGATTTATAGTACAGTTCCTGGTGTTTTTTTTTGTTTAGTTCCAATATAGAGCTTAGAAAAAGGGCAATTGTGTAGGTGTATTTGTTATTATGGCCGCTGAGGAGAGCGGCCCACCTTTCTTGTGTGGTCATTTGTTTGGTTGAAAGTTGAAAGAACGTTCCAAATTGTTTGCGTTGAGGGGAGAGTTCTTTGCATTCCATGACCAGGTGGAAAATGGTTTCAGCGATTTTTTGGTCTTTGCAGAACCTGCAGTAGTTATTTTCAGCATCAATCTGTCTTGTTGTAGATAAGTACGATTTTGTGGGAATAATGTTCAGACGTACTTTTAAGAACGTTGTTCGAATGATTTGGTCTGGGAAGATTTGCAAGTAGGCTGGTGGTTCATGGATTTTTCTATTGTCTTTTGTGCATTGGAGATTCTGTTTGTAGGTATTCTTTTTTTGAATGGTCTTTATCCAGTCATTGTGCAGGAGTTTTATTTTTGCATGTTGTGGACGGAGCGTAAGGAGTTCTTCTGTAATATCTTCAATTTCCATTTCATTTCTCATTGAGGATTTCCATTTTTGTAATATTGTGGTGTTAAAGGTGTTTTCTTTAGCTCGTAGGATTTGGATAGCTGGCGTTTTTTCATCTGTCAGTATTTTGCGGAAAATGTCTAATCTTTTCCATTGTACAAAGGATTCGATTGACTGAGTTGCCATTTCGTAGCGTATTCTTGGCATTGGGTATGTTTGTGGAAGTCGGAGGATTTTACGCCAAAATATTGATTCATATTTCGTCCAGTTGATTGTGTGGGCATTCAGCATTGCTTCTGTTCCATATGTTAATATCGGGATGTACTTCTGTCTGTAATAGGCAATAATGGGATTGAAAGAGAACTTGCCATATTTTCTGTGAAGTATACAACCTTGTCTTGATAGGGTTTGGGCTGTTTGGTCAATTTTGTCTATCCATTGCTCTTCTGATTTCGATTGATTTATTGGAATACCAAGGTATTTGAAGGATGTCACATTTTCAATTTTGGAGTCGTTGATGGTAAAGATCGGTTGGTATGGTTTTTTTGTGGGTGGTTTGGTGAGAGTCATTGTCTTGGTTTTTTCAGTATTGATCGTTAGTTCGTTTTTTCCCATGTATTGACTCAGAGCTGTCAGAGAGGCTTGTAGTCC
The DNA here is from genome assembly GCA_002915635.3 of Ambystoma mexicanum. Classification (NCBI taxonomy): domain Eukaryota; kingdom Metazoa; phylum Chordata; class Amphibia; order Caudata; family Ambystomatidae; genus Ambystoma; species Ambystoma mexicanum. The sequence continues at coordinate 74,352 of PGSH02016665.1, forward strand.
AGTTGGTGTTTTATCTAGTAGGACGATATCGTCTGCATATGCCATAGCCGGAACTGGAATCGAATTGATTTTTGGAGGGTTGGTTTTGTTGGATGTTAGATGCTCTTCGATGTCAGCAGTGTACAGGTTGTAAAGTGTTGCTGCCAGAGGGCATCCTTGTTTTAGTCCATTTGCTGTTGGTATGGCGGATGTTGTGGCTCCTTGTTTCGATAGTCTTACTTTTATGGTGGTTTTTGAGTAAAGTAGGATAATCGGTTCAAGGATATTCGAAGGACAGTTCCATGCTCTAAGTTTCGACCATAGTTTTTCGCGTGAAATTGCATCGAAGGCCATCTTTAGGTCAATGAATGCTGCGTATATTTTAGTGTTGGAATTGATGGCTTCATGTTTGATTAGTTGTAGTAATATCAGATTGAGATTTGTTCCAACGTTAGCCGTGAAGCCTGTTTGCCTGGTCGAAAATGTGTTGTTTTTTATGGCCCACGTGGTTAGTTGTTTTAGGAGTACTGCTGCAAATAGTTTTCCTAACGGATCGAGGAGGGCAATCGGGCGGAAATTTTGGGGATCTTCCCTTGATCCTTGCTTGTGAATTGGTACAATTATTGCCGACCTCCAGGAGTTTGGTATTCGGTGGAGTGTGTTGATCAAGGTTGTGATGTGGCACAAGAAGTTCGCCCAGGCAATTGGGTCTTGTTTAATGACAGCATTGGATAGACCGTCAGGGCCTGGTGCTCTGGAGGTGTTAAGATTTTTGATCAGCTGGATGAAATCTTCGAATTCCGCATGTACTTTCCATGTTGGTTCTATTGCAGACAGTGTGTTCTGAGGGTCCTGTTCTTCGTGATGCATAGATAGTGGCAAAGTGGGTTATCCAAGTTTCTTGTGCTACATTGGCTGTAAGTTTATGTTGTTTTTGATGGTTTTCGTTGAGCAAGTTCCAGAGCTCTCTGGTATTGTGAGTCTTGTGGAGTTTCAGTATGTTTTCTGCGTCTGCTTGTTGAATGACGCTTTTTTGAGATTTGATCCAATTGGAATGCTTCTGTTTCAGAGATTTGATCTGGTTAATGCTCTCTGCAGGTGAGGTTTTCTTTAGATGTCGTATTGTTCGGTTTAGGCATTTTTTCCTTTCAGCAATTTCTTGGTTGTATGTATGACGGTGGTCTTTGTGAAGACGGTTTTTGATGGTTTGTCGGAAAGGAACTAAAATCCATTCATAGTTAAGTTTTACAGAGTCTGTCAAGTTGGCATCTTGAAATTTTTTCGGTAGAGTGGCTAGGATTGGTTGTGGAATCCTTAGTCTTGATGTTGTACCATTTAGTTCTAGCAGAGTTAATATTGCTGGTTCGCTTAGTTGGGGCGAAGATTGAGAATGAACAGTGAGTTGGTTATGATCGCTCCTATCGGTGGATACCGTTTGTACTTTTGTGACTGATTGATGTAGGCTGTCAGATAGAAATATATAGTCGATAATTGCGTGGGATGAACCTCTAATCCATGTTGGCGTGTAGGGTGCAGAGGTGTTTGCATGGTTCAGGAGAATCAGGTTTCGTGTCGTGATTTCTTTTATCCATCTCCTTGCCTTTGGGGAGAGTTCTGAGAGGGTTTGAAGGCAACCATTCTTGTTGTACAACTTAATGTTCAAGTCGCCACAGATTATTATTTCCAATAGCTGATGTTTTGTTGTAGCTTTGTCAATTGAGAGGAACACTCCATCTAGGAAAGCATCCGTTGTTATTGCTGCTGGGTTCCAATAGAGGTTTAGGATTAAGAGTATTGAGTTATTTTTACTTTCTCCGTTTTGGTCAATCTTTGTGCAGGTTAGTATAGTAAGTTGGGTCCACGGGTTTATGTTCTCAGAGGTCATTACTGTACTGTAGGGGTTTATCTTGATTAGGGTGAGTAGCCCAGATGCGGGTCTTCCTTGTTTTTGCACAATGGCCGGGTTGAGAAAGGTGATAAAACCGTCACATGCTGGTGGGTCACTGAGCCAGGTTTCTTGGAGGCATATGATTTGGTATTGATCTAATTCAGTAGATGGGTTCGTAAACAGGTGTAAGTTCCCTCTAGTGTTCCACGAGCAGAGTGACCATGTGAAACCGAGACTAATTGATTGTTATGAATTGGTCATCATTGAGTCTTCTGTAGATGCGATTTCTGAGAAAGAGGTTTCAGAGTCATAAATTCTTCTGATCGCTTGTGCATCTCTGTGAAGTTGACGTGTTCGTATTGAGTCTTCTATAGATACGGTGTCTGTGAAAGAAGTGTCAAAGTCGTAACTTCTTCTACTCGGTTGATCATTTCTGCGTGGCTGACGTGTTTGTGGCGGGTGACTTAGGCATCTGTCATCACTGGTGTATTCGGGTATCTGATTTTCCTTGTGTGATTTTATTTGATCGTGGTTCTTTCTCTCACTCCTTGTGATTTCTTTATACTTCGGTTTGTTGGGTAGTCTTGTGTATGTTGAGGCCCAGCATGTGAAGCCAAGTTTATGTAGTTGGGCTTGCGTTGATAGAATGAGTTCTTGATTGTTAGGATCGGGTATCTCTATGACAATCTTGTCTAAGTTTAGGTCATCTTTGAAAGTTATGAGATCGATGTCTTTTGTTGTTAGTTTATTCAGGTGAGGTATTGCACCAAAGAGACGTAGTAAGTTCGTTCTGTTTAGGATTATGGGTTCCAGTCTTTTGATTTCATTTTCGATGTGGATTTCACATATTTCATTCTGTCGTAATGGGTTGACAAATATTGGAAGGATCCGACTATGTTCAGTAGAATCTTGTAGTGTTCTTATTAGCGAGACCGATGAGATTAGATCATAGGATTCGTCTCTTGTTTCATCTGTTGTCTCGTTTTCCATCGATATAACTGAGATTTCTTCTAGAGAGAGTTCTGTAGTTTTATCTTGATTTTTATTTGGATGTTGTTCGTAGACTGAGGAATATTCATCAATTATTATGAAGCCCGCCTGGTTTATTGGTTGAAAGGAATGTTGGTTGTTTTCTGATACTTGTTCTTCGTGAATGGTTAGGTTAAGCAATTCCTCGTCAATAGGTAATTGCGGTGGAATCAGTTGCGGTACTTGAGAATGTGTCTGAATTAAGGGCTCTTGATCTCTCTGTGTACTGGTGGATGGTAATATTGTACGAGTTGTGATTTTGGGCTTTGGTGGTTGAGGAAGTTGAATGTTCTGATTTACAGTTCTTAGAAATGCTCGCGAACCCATTTGTCGTTTCTTGATATTTTTCTGTTGTGTGGGTTTTGTATCATTTGTTGTTTTTTCCTTTGTGAAGATCTGGTAGGCTTCGGTTGGTTTCTTAGTTGTTTTATTTAAGTTGATTGTCTCTGGCTTTTGGGTGATAGTGATTTGGCCCGGTTCTTTTGGTATCTGTTGTGTGCCACTCGAGCTTGTCTCCGTTGGATGTTGTGGTAGATTTGGAAGAGGAGGGCTCGAAGTTCCTTGGTCATTTGGTATGTTCGATTGTTGCTGGTGATGTGTTTTAAGCATCTGTAGTAATTCTGCTGTGAGTTTTGTTTTCTCTTGCCGGTCGCCTCTCGCTATTTCAGCTAGTCTTTGTTGCCATCGATGTGTTTCCTCTGATTCGACTGTCAGACGGGATTCAACTGTCGAGACAAAATGTTCCATATGAATCTGTTTCGAGTGAATTAGCGCTAGAAGAGTTGCTTGATCCTTCATGGTGTCTTTCATAGCTTCATATAATTTCAAAAAAGGAATCATCGCTTGGGAGAGTGTTGCGATGAGCATGTTTTGTAAATCTAACATTGTTGTAGGAATCCTTGGGTTTATGTTTTCTTCAGAGTGATCATGATTGTGCGTGGCATTGGCGTTTTTTTGTTGGAGATTGCTCGGTTTTGGGTTCTTAGTTGTGGGATCTGGAGTGTAATAGGAGTCATCTGAGTCGTAATTGAAGCGTGTTGAAGCCGTTTTTCCCTCAGCAAGATCAGATTGCGGTTCTCTTTTCACCGGTTTGTTTTGAGTGCCGTGCAGAATGCACGGTGTCGATGTTAGTTGAATTTGGTTTGCTTCTGTTATGTTTCCAAATATTTCTTTTCTTTTTTCTATGGTTGTCATTATTGACTCAATTTCGGTAATGTCCAATGATAGTCTTGCCACTTTGGTTCTTGGTTTGGAGGTTGTAGGGTCCGCTGAAAGTGTGGGTTTGATGGAGTTGTGGGTATGAAGCCACGCGAGTCGTGCAAGTCTTGCTTTTTCTTTTTTCGTCTGTTGAGATGTTGTCGATACTGATGATTGGGTATTTATGTCTTCTCTCAGTTCAGTTGGTTGGTGATGTGGGGTGTCTTTACCACCGGTGTGGTTGGGTATATCTTTTGTTTTTTGTTTGCTGATAATTTCATGTGATATGACACTGGTTTCAGGAGTTTGTTCATTTGTTGCACTTGCTTGAATTTGTTCAGCTGTCGATTTTGTAGGCTCCTTATTATTGATTATAGAGTTTGGCGGATCATCATGTGTCATGTTATTAGGGAAATTGTGGTTTGTAGGTCGCTCTTTTCTGTTAGGGCTGACAGAAGGATTGTTTTCTCGACTTTCAAGTCGGGGTCGCGGAGTGCACAGGGGTGCGGTGGGTAGAGTATCTTGTAGGGTTTCAGAACACGAATTGTGAACTTGTGTTTTGGTTTCCAGAGGTAGCAGCTCGGTTGAGTTGAGTTGGTGGTTGTCTACTGTAATTTGTGTCCCAGTGCTAGTTGGGGAGTATCCTGGGTGAGGTTGTCGTTTTCTGACTTGTCTTCTCTGATAGACTGAGATTCTTGTTTGGATTGAGGGTTCGATAACAGGGCTTTTAGGTTTCCTTCGTGGATTGATGCTTTCTTAAAGGATTGTTCCATTGTTAACTGTGATAAATCTTGCTCCGTGGTACTAGCAGTCGCTAGTTTAGTTGTTTGTCTTGTTTTTGGACGTTGAATGGGCTGTTGTTTAATGGTTCGAATTGTCGTCATCGTCGTTGGATCACTGTGTGTTCAGCTGGGATCCAAGGAGCTTGTCCTTTCGGGCTCCCAAAGATTTTTGCAGGTAGGGTTTTATTGATGTAGAGTTCAGGTTCCAGTCCTCTGATCAATGGTAGGGTCAGAGTGTGTTGGGATCCAAGGATGTGTTCCTTTCGGTCTCCCAGCAGTAGTTAAGAGTAGAATTTAAATGATGTCGCATTCAGGATCCAAGGGACGAACCCTTTCGGTCTCCTGGTCAGCGACAGGAGCCAAGGATGTGTTCCTTTCGGTCTCCTGCAGTAGTTGAAGGTACGATTTAGATGTTGTGGTATTCAGGATCCAAGGGACGAGCCCTTTCGGTCTCCTGATCAGCGATAGTATCAAGTTATTGAGCTCTAGCACAGTGTCCCTTTTAGTCTGTCATCAGGACTCGATAGTCACAGTTTTTTTACGATGGTTAGGATTAGGATGAAAATGAAGGTCTTCTTTTTGTAATGGCGTGCAGATATCAATTTTCTTTGTTGCGGCTCGAAAGGATGAAGCCTTTCGATCTTCTGCTGATTTCGATTTTATGTTAGAAGTGGTCAATGGTGCAAGATCCAAGGGGAGAGACCCTTTCAGTGTCCTGTTTCTATTTCGCACAGAGCGAGACTTTCTTCAATTTGTAGGTATAATGTTAGAGATGGCTTTTTGTTTCGGGTAGATATCAGCAGGGAGGCGGTGGTTGGAAGTTCGGTGTTTTTGGGTCGGGACTGTTATGTCCTTGGTGGGGGCCTTTTTTTAGGCTTGTGGGCACGATAGGAGGCTGGTCCAGTGAGTTCCTTAGAGTAGGGGGTCTTTTGTTATTTCTTTCCTTCTATTCCTTTTTTTTTTTTTTTGGTTTAATTAAAACGTTTTTGGATAGGTGTTGGCTGCAGATGTAGGTGGAGAAGCGACTTCTGGTCCATAGCAGTGAGGCGGCAGCGTGGGCTCACTGTCCGCTAGGGGCAGACGCGTGGAAACAGCGAGGCTGCGGGCGCCAAGAATCAACAGGCTGGAACGCTGAGCCCGGAGCAGCGCGGACATAGGGAGAATGGAATCCAGATAAGCAGGCAGGGAGACGCGGAGAAAACAGCGAGGCTGCGGGCGTCAAGGACCAACGGGCTGGAACGCTGAGTCGGAGCAGTGAGGACAGAGGGAGAATGGAATCCAGAGAGCCCGCCAGCAGTGCAGAGAGCCCGCAGGGACCACAAGCAGTGAAGTGGGTGAGTGTGGCGGTCCGTGCCGGTATTGGAGCCGGTATTTAGAGCGGAAAGTATCTGATGAAAAGGGCCAGGAAAGCAGGGCAAAAAGAGGGGGCTTCGTGGCTAACCGTAGAGTCCAGATGGACCGGGGGCAAGGGGTTGGAAAGTTGGGCAATGCACTGGAACAGGTGGGTCAGCGCGGTTCCGAGAGAGGAGAGAAGGAAAGGATAAGAGTAGGGCGGAGGGGGTCTCACCCCTGAGGGGGGAGGGAGTGTGTCTCACCAAGAGAGCTGTCGAGGAGTTGCAGCCAGCAGTACAAGGCAGTCAGCCAGTATTAAAAGGCAGTCAATCTGCACGGGTTTCCAACGAGCCGGGAGGCAGGGTTTGGCAGGCGCCGCGGTCCTGCAGAGCCTAAAGACCAAAAGACTCTGCAGCAGACTCCGCGGCCGCTCCGCGGCTTTCTGGGTGTTTTAAAGGAGGCACCAGTTGAAACAAAAAGAGGACAGGAAGCAGGTCACAGTTCCTCACAGGTACAGGAGCAAACGCTGTAGAGTCTTTGCACAACCGCAGCCAAAAGTCTCTGCAGCAGACTCCGGTCAGTGGCTTAAGTCTCACTACTGAAACGAGGGACTCTCCCTCTAAGATACTTAGTTTCTGTGTTGGGGCCCTTCCCTGGTGGCCCGTGGTTTCGGTCCGATTACTGTGATGAGGAGGCATAGGACCTGCTTGCTTCCCTGCATCCCCTCCGATTGGTTGTGCTGCCCTTTACTTGTTCTGAGGGGCTGGCATGTCCCCGGGTCTTCCTGGGACAGTGGGGCATCTGTGGAGCTTCTGTTGCAGCTCGGCTTTCTGACCGTGTTGGGACAGCATCCCCTGCTGCCTCGATCCTCTTTTCACCTGTTCAGGGCCTTCTCGTACAGGGCTGCTCCGGTGTGTTCCTCCAGTTGCACATGCAGCGGACCGCCAGTGTCTCTTCCTGCCTCGCTCTCCTGGCCAGTTTGAATCTCCTGTGCCAGGTATTGTGCACACTTGCAACCACTCACGGTTGCGTCACCACGGTCCTGGACATTGTCTTCTCCATGTAGTGCCTCCTTGATGTTTAAAGTCCTTGGTTGGCAATGGTTGGCGTTCAGTGGTAAATCCTTCTTCCTTCTTCCATGTCTCTGGACTTTGGATCTTCATTCCTCGGTACGGCCAACTCGTCCCAGTATTCTTAGTTACAGCACTCCTATGATTCTTTCTTGTCTCAGTATCCCTAACCTGGCAGCAATACATAGATGTAGAGTGAGGATAGAGGTAGAGTGAGGAGAGCGTTGGGACAGATGCTGGGGGTATGTGTGGTGGTGACATGGCTCATACCCTAGGTGGGCGCCCTTGTCCCCAAGCGAGGAGTTAGCTCCCTCATGAAACCACCTCAAGGCGGCTACTGGGTAACGGCTGCACATTCCTAGCCTCAGGGAAAGGGGCTCCCCCTTGGGGAGGAGTGATGACGCCCAGCGAATCGTCACGCACTACAGTGGGAACATTGAGCCCGCTATAGGATTCTTGGAGGAGTTTCATAAGTATGTTTTGTGCCATAATGCTGTTAGCTGTTTAGAAGTCCAGGACAGTCAACTAGGAAAACAGGCACCCTCTGACATGGCTAGAACATTGTCCCATACAGTGGCTTAATTGGCTTCATTGCTCAGTTAACTTGCGTAGTTGGGCCCTTTTTAATCAAGCATGCTGGTGGATTACATGAAGGTACGGAGTTGGGAATTAACTACTCATTCCAGTTAGTTCGCTATTTATGTGAGGGTTTATGATGGGGCAGTATATGACCAGGTGGAGGAGTACATTCCTGGTTTCAGGTTGAGAGTGACATGTTGTATAACGAGGTCAGAAGTGATATATTAGTTTATTGAAAAGATTGCAGGCTAAGCTGTTGGGTCTGTAAAGCTTTGGCTAGAGAAAGCCTGGTGGGTTTAGCTGTTACTTGGGAGTGCACAGAGGCTTACATGAACACAATTGGTGGGTGTCTGGAACATGTTCTCTTTTGAGCGAGGTTGATATAGTGGGAGTCGAGGTGACGTTCTGGATTTGTGTAGAAGCATTCAGTTGTGCATATGCTGTGCGTTTCTTTCGGTAAAACATTGTTCACGTTTCAGCAAAGTATTTGGGTTGTGGGAGTTCACTTGATGCAGACAGGACTGACCAAGTGTTGAACGACTCTATGCCAATTATGCATAGTCTTGAAATCTCAGAAGGGAAAGAGTTTACTGTTACAGGGGTGATCTTGTGCTATATTTGGCTTGTTTCGGTGTGTGGTGATCTGGAGTGGATTTGTGTCATAGGCATGTGGTTGCAACTGCCAGTTGTAGCTGCAATATCAGATAAACGAATGTCTCAGAGAATAAAGGATTACATTTATGAGACCGATATTCTCTGGATCTATTTTCACAGATCTGAGGCTTGACCTAATTTTGAAAGCTATGAATGCTCGCTCTGTTCTACATGCCTGCGCAACACACGACCATGAGACTGCATCGGTCACATGAGCCCTCACAGTATACTCTCTTTTCTCATAACTTTAGGTTTCTTGCTCTCTTGCTTCAGTATGAACCACAAGTACCGCCATTTTAGTAGGTCACATCCGGATTTCAGTGGGCATCCTCAAATCAAGGATTAGCGGATATTCACATTGAGAACTTCAATAACACGTTCCAAATGGATGGGTAGAGCCTGGAGAAAGTGAGAGGTGTGTACCCACAGAGCAGTCACCTGTCATAAGACTGAATTAAAAGGACAACGAAAGGTAGTCTCTCTCATTGGAAGATTTTAACAAAGAACCTACTCACACCCAGCAGGTATTAACTGGGCTAGATTCTGATTTGTTTGCGTTAGCATCTAAAAACAAGAGCATAAAACACATTTTTTTAAAGTTGGGTTTTCCTTCTCACTGCATGAAATTAATTACTTCTAAAAAATATGGCTATATCAACATATTCTTTTAAACTGTTATTTTATTATCACTTTTATTATTATATAGTGTTACAAGTATTGTATTTTTATTAAGTTTTTCTTCCTTCCTGATTGAAGATTCCTGTTTTTTTTTTATTTTCGATTTTAGTATCCATTGTAAAGTGCTCCATTGCCTCAGGGTCTGGATCACTCAATAATAAAAGTTTTAAATAAAACAATACAAGTAAATACTGTGCCGAGGTTACAAACAGTGCATAACAACTCAATGGCCGCAGGTAAGATGTCTGTCTTTAAGGGAGGCTGACGAAGGTAAGCGAGCATGGTGCCAGGCAGAGGAAGAACAATTGGGGGACATGTGTGGCTGCTATAATGTCACCGAAAGGGGCGCCGGAAGGGCCTGCTGCTCTTGCGAGCTAGGCCGGAACTCGCCATGATAAAAGTGGTCTCGGTTGTGGTGCGAGTCCTCTTAGTTACAGGAGCACCTAGCAGCTCTAACCACACCTGCAGCCGAAGATTGCTGCCCAAAGCAAAAGTACTTGTTTGAGCAACTTGGTGTGTGGGATTATTTTGCTTTTTGACTCCTAAGGACCAGAGGAGATGGTTGGATTTTTTGAAAATGTTTCTGGGACTATTTGTGAGCTACAAGGGCATTATTGGTTGCAGGCTGTGATGTCCCCTGGATAGGGGACACACTTACAAGTGGACCACACCTTGTAATTAATGACACGGACACAAAAGGGAACTGTCTTCGTCAACTTTTTTCTTCACTGTGGATCCTCCTGTCCTCCAGGTCACTTCCTGGCCCTACCGCCATATTCCACCCCTGCCCACATAACGAGGCAAACAAGACAAGACATTACATCTCCCCCTTTCTTACATAACAAGTACACCTTACCCCATTACTTCTATGAGTCGTATGGGTTTTATATGTGTCCTCACATGTCGCCCATCTCTGCGATGTTCCGGGCTCCCTCGGGCACTGCTTTGCGTCCCGACCTCCCAGTCTTCGCCGGATGCTTCATCATCACCTAGATATGATATGATATGATATTTTATTTGTATCGCGCTCATAAACAAGTGTTTCAGAGCGTGACAAGGCAAGGGAGGGGAACAGAGGAGAACACATCAACGATCTTACTAGGCCCAGTGACATTGAGAATGCGCAAGTGCATGGGAAAAGGGAAAGGGGAGAAAGTGCATGGACGGGGGAGAGAGGAGAGTGCGGAGCAGAGGAGAAAAGATAAATAATAATAAATACAAATAAATAGATAATAGAGGCAATAAACAGTGGTATTGCAGCCAGCAAGTGACAAGTGCAGTGTTTACGGCAGCAGACTGGGTAAGTCTAAATAAGTGCAGAAAGGAAGAAAAAAGGGGGAGGGCGGGGGACATGCATGGGTACAGATACAGTCCCATTTCAAGGGGTGTGGCCAGGTGACAGTGCAGGAGGGTCGCACGGGTGAGCAGGTACCTGAGGGCCCAGGGGGACAGAGTGGTGGCAAGGTGCACAGTGCCAAGAGAGAGCAGATCAGCAGGGGAGAGGGGAGGTCTTGAGGTACTTCCGGAACCGTAGATGGTTCTCCTCATGTTTTAGAGTGGCAGGGAGGCTGTTCCAGAGGGAGGCCCCAGCCAAAGACAGAGATCTGCCCCAGCTCGTTTGTTTGAAAAACGACTGACCCTGAGGGAGTTGGAGGTAGAGGAGCGAAGAGCTCGAGAGGGGAGGTATTTGCAGAGGGATAGCTGAAGGTATTTTGGACCCAGGCCCCAGAAAGCCTTGTGGACAATGCAGAGGGTTTTGAGTCTTCAGAGTCTTTGGAGTCATATCCGCTCTCCTCGCTTCGAGAGGTAGCCCGCTGTCGATCGTCTCCGCTCTGACATCTCTTGAAGTGTGCTATATTCAAATTGATTGTTCTTTGGGGTCCATCTCCTGCAGTAATCATTGTTCCTTTCTTATCCGACACTGTCAGAAGTGGTGGTCTGAATGTTGAGTCTTCTTTCCTGTTTTAGGGTTGTTGCGGCTATCACCTGATTGCCAACTTGTAAGTCTGTTTCCTTGGCTCCTTAAAGGGAATCAGCCAGTCTCTTATCTTTTGCTTTCTTTCCCATCCTTGTCCCTGGCATGCTGTACCAGTTGAGATCACACTTCTAATCAACGACATGGACAGAAAAGGGAACTGTCTTGATCAACTTTATTCCTTCACTGAGGAGCCTCCTGTCTTCCAACGCCACTTCCTGTCCATACCGCCTTATTCCAACCACACCTACATAACGAGGCGGACCGGACAAGACATAAAATCTCCCCCTTTCTTACATAAAAAGTCCACGTTACCATCACTAATTCTATGAGTCTGATGGTTTTCTATGAGTCCTCACAGGATGCCCATCTATGCGATGTTACGGGCTCCCTCTGGCACTGCTTTGCACCCCGACCTCCCAGTCTTCGTAGGATGCTTCACGTCACCTAGATATGAGTCTTCAGAGTCATTTCCGCTGCCATCGCTTATAGAGGTACCCCACTGTCGATCGTCTCTGCTCTGACATCTCTTGAAGTATGATATATTCTGAATGATTGTTCTTTGGGCTTCTCCTCCTGCAGTAATCATTGTTCCTTTCTTATCCAACACTGTCAGAAGTTCTGGTCTGAATGTTGAGTCTTCTTTTCTGTTTTGGGGTGTCCCACTATAACCTGATCAGCAACTTGTATGTCTGCTCCCTTGGCTCCTCTACGGGCATCAGTCAGACTCTTTATCTTTTGTTTTTTACCCGTCCTTGTCCCTGGCATGCTGTACCAGTGGACATCACTCTTGAAATTCACGGCACGGACACAAAAGGGAACTGTCTTCATCAACTTTATTCCTTCATTGAGGATCCTCCTGTCCTCCACGTCACTTCCCGTCCCTACGACCTTATTCCAACTCCGACCATGTAACGAGGCCGATAAGACAAGACATTACATGGACGCTTCTCGGGCAGGCTGTCACGGGAGTCCTCTCACTTCCAGTGGATGTGGTGCCCCATGGAGGGTGGCAGCGCCAGTGCATAATGCAATCTTAGTATACCTAGAAAGGTCAGTATATCAAGGCTAATGAGTGTAGGTATATTTGTGAAAGGTGTGACCTTGCTAAAGTTCATTGTTCACATGGCCATTGAGTCTTTTAACCTTTTTGGAGTATGACTGTGTGTGTGCATTGTTGCAACGATCATCAGAGTAAATGTCGAATTTTGACCATAATTGTAAGTGTCTGGGGATGTTCCTTCGGATAGGATTAGGGTTTGAGTGCGTATTACACAGGAGCAGTTGATGGGGTATTTCTCCCCAAAGTTAGATGTAGGCAAAACAGGTGCCCTGGATCAGAAGATAGCACTGAGTAGTGCTTGTGGATAGGGTGGGGTGAAGGCGGCCATAGGGAATAAGGGCTCGAGCATTCACGTGCTTGCGGGTACTATGGGGTAGTGGAAGGGATAACGTTCTTGGAGGCGGATTAGCCATGGAGAAATGTCTTACTGATTTTCTTATACGATCTTATCAGAGCCATATAAGATTTTACATAAATCATACTTCAAACCTAAAAGATTTTATAAGAATTCAATAAGTATTTCGGTGTCAATAAGCTCTTCTGAAGTTCTTACTAATGTTTCCAAAAGGCAACTATTTTCTCACAAATTCTTATAAGCTACTTATAAGACATTTCTGTATGCGTAGCCCCAGCAATGTAGGGGTTTTCTGGGACATTAGCTGAGACCATTGGGCTGTCAATGTTTTCCCCAGAGGGAGCTATGAGCTGTAGCACAGAGCATCAGTGCTGGGCTGTTTATGGGTACACATAAATGGCCCAACTGGGGAGGGAAACCAGTAAATCCTGGCTTGATGACTGGGTGGGAGTACACCCAATTTCGGAAGATGGCTGAAAGGACATGGCGAAGATGGGCAGGGCATCAAGTCTTGGCCTTTGTAAGGCGATTGCTGTCATGATTCCTGCCCCTCATGCCCCAGCCCTCTAAGATGTCAGGCTGAGCCAGGCCACGATTACCTACATGGCCCTCAAGGGCCTCTCCACCCCTCCAAAGACCCACTTGAGTCAGACTTGGCGCTTGTGGCACCAGACTCACTCACTCCTTAGGATAACATTGGGATTGGACTTGTAGTGCATTGATGGGGACAAGATGGATACCCCCACATATTTTGGTTCCCTGAACTGCATGTGCAGTCTAGTCTTTTGGGTGTGGCTCAGCCCAGAGACACCTGGGATACCCAGCGACTATTTAAGCCACACCCAGGCTGAGAACATGCTTTGTGTTTTCTGCACCTGCAGCGTGACACTCACCGTGTTCAGATCGGTCTCCAGTAGGCCTGCATCTTTCTTCTGCGCTCAGCTCCTGCAAAAACAAGAACACCGTTAGGAACAGCCTTACCTTGCAGCGCTTCTGCCCATCATTCATCGCTCTTCTGTTCTGCGGCATCTTCGGCAGTGTCATTCCCATCCCGGCACGTTGCTTCCTAAGGAAAAGGGAAAAGAACAGAAAAAAGGCATTAGTAAGAATTTAGCAAATCTTTGCTTATTTTTAAAGACTGTACGAGCTTCAAACGCTTACCTGAATCCCAGCCGCTCTGGGGGAACTCTGTCTCCGGAACTTCTCATCCTTCTGCAAGAGGGAAAAGACACTCCAGGTTTGCGTGGAAACATCTAGAGGCTCCACATACCGTGCGTACTCACCGCATTCTTCTTCATAACCGGCATCCACGCTGAAAACGTTGCGCACTGTGATAAGGCGGTGGAAAGGAAGGAAGATCAGAGCCAGGACAAGGCCTATAGCAAGAAGCCAATCAGACTTGGGGATGAGGTCATAATGGAGGGAGGGAGGTTACAGCCTGGGAGAGACAGACAACTGGGCCAATGATAATGCTCTAGAACAAGAAAGGTTCCAAGAATGTCATCCTGATGCAGGCTTCTGGTGTTTGTTTTTGAATTAGAGAGAAGAGTTGGAGGAGGGCCCAGGGCCTGAGGAGGAGGTGACCTATGAGTGGGCCTATTGACCTGCGGCCATAACGAAGCAGTGGTTCAAGTTGCACCCATTGTGCCCCGTTCTGTTGTAACCCGTTTATAGAGACTTGATAAGAAATGTATACAAGAGAAGAAATTAGCCGTGAGAGAGTTGCTGCTGACAGTCCTAACGGCACTAGAGGCCCAGCTGGAGGCGTCTGTCATCCGAGAACCTCATCGAAGGAGCTGTCGGGTCCGCGGCTCCCCTTCATAGCCCCCACCTTCCTGGAGGAGGAGCCGCGGCGCAAGCCTCTCCTGCTGACTGACGTGCCGGCAGGGAGAGGGGGCCCGACTCTGCGAGCGAATCGCAAGCGTCAGGCGAAGAAACAGCTGACAGCTTGACAGAGCCCTGAAAACAAAGTCGTCCTCCGAGCGAGCGGAAGAAGGAGGAGCGCTCGCAGCTGCTGTAAGTCACTGAGGAGGGAGCCGGAAGCCAAGGTGAGCGTCGAGTGAATGAAAGGAAGAGTGGATGAACAGAAAGGCAAACAACCGTGCTAACGGTTGTCCGTGAAGCCTTTCCAAGAGGGGCTGAGCCCTAAGGAGGCTGGAACACAACCAGCACCAATGGGGGCGTGATCTGGAGACCTCCTTTCTGGAGAGCAATAGAGAAACAAATAGAGAGGATTGAGAGACAATTTGAGACTTTTAAGGAGTTGAAGATGAGTGATCCCTAGGAAAACAGTTTCCACAGAGTAAAAAATAGAGTCCCATCTCCTGGAGAAAACTCCCGAACACTGTTAGCCTCAACAGAATGGTTTGTGACTACAAGTAAACAGAATCTTGTTTTTTTTTTTTTAAGTATGGAAAAGGGAACGGCACGTTGTCCCCCTTTTTCCCAGAATTAAAGAAGCCTGTTGTTTCTACAAATAAAAGTCAGTGGGCCTCATTAGGACCCTGGCGAGAGGGTATTACGCCAGCGTAGTGCATGGCGTACCTCTCCGCCATACTACGAGTTCCCGTAGCGCCATGGCGGCCTTTTCCGCTGGTTTTACCAGGCGGAGAAAACCATGGCGCTACGGGACCTCGTTGTTAATTACGCCACCGTATTTTACGGTGGCGTAATTAACTCCTTCCCCATCCCATTATACCCTATGGGGCAAAAATGGGAATGGGAAGGCAGAATGGGGATTGGGGATTTACCGCTCCGCCAAGGTCGGAATGGGGCGGAAAATCCGCCAACCCCCATGGCGCTATCGGCGGCTTTCCGCAAATGCTTCGCGGTGCATTTAGCACCGCGAAGTCCGCCTGGGTCCTAATGAGGCCCAGTAAGTCTGAAGTGTTGAAGGCTGGTCTTCTCATTTCCTGGTCCCTACATTCACCTAAAAGACACAGAAAAAGAACTCAGTTCAATACAAATACGAAAGGGTTGCATCGCGCATCGTGCTCTCACTCACCTTCAGCGCTACTCATCTCAGCAGCACGTCGCCATCCCCGGATGCCAGCCATCATCTAAGGAAGGAAAGGAACGAAGTTAGAGAACTGTTCAAAAGACTCATTATACTTACCTGTCGGACTCTTGCCAGTGAAGTAACTAGGCAGCAACGAGCCTGCATCAATCAACGAGCCCCTGCGCTGAAAGCAGGACGGAGAGCACACTTTCCAAGAAAACAAGGCCCAGTCTCCAGTCGAGTAGACTCCAGGGAAGGGTTGAGGTCGTAAGAGGTCAGAACAGGCTGATTGACCTCCCCGTGGATACCAGGTGAGCGTTACAATTGCACATGACAAGAGAGAAGTAGTCAGGATGACTTGCACCCAGATCCAAAGGTTTTCATTTGTTGAAATCGAGTTAGGTGCTGAATTCCCAGAAGCAGGGGACATATGCCCTTGGAAAGAAAGCAAAACCTTGCATCTAGAAAGTGCTCTAGTTCGGTCTAAAGGAGGTGCCAAAGGTCAATTTACTAACGATAGACATCAGGATCACAATGAGGTGTGGAGGATGGAATCTGTCCGCCAGGAGTTGAAGTCGAGTGGCTCACAGTGCATGAGAATGATTCCTACAATGGTGATGGCTTATATTTGGGCAACCCCTATATTGTGCACGGTTAGCATGCGATGACCATATAGCAAAGTATCATGTTTCGGTGGGTAAACACGTAGTTTACTATACCGTTTTGGGTGTGCTTTGTGCATGGCATATGGGCCCTGGAGATGGGCAACATGGATGCTACAGGAGGCGGACCAACACAAGGGGAATCAGTTGGTGGTCATAGTTTGGATTTTGCTTGTGCCAAACACAAATGGGCATGTGTGAGAGGCAGAGAGGGCTTGCTAGCCACACTAGCGAAAATATCATCAAGCATATTGGAATACCTGGGTGGCACACTGCTGCGGGTACCCAATCGGTATGACTGAGTGAGATCTGTGGTCCTACCAGTGGAAGGAGAATTTGATGGTGAATGTAAGGGGATTTGCCCTATGGTCGGCAGTGTAATCAGGAAGTGAACACCAGAGAGCTTTACAGGCCAGGCCACAGGTGCTGCCATATGCCAGGCATGCTCCAGGGGATGGCAAGGGAACTGCCCAACTGGGATGAATGTAGGTAGACAAGGATATTGGGAAACAGATAGCAGTTGAGAAGGGATTCTCCCAACAGCCAGGTGCCTGAATGCAATGGAAATGACAGTAGAGGTCTGCTGAGCAGCTCTTAAAATCGTATGAGTGGTAAGGGGAGTGGGCACATAAGAAAGCTGAATGCGTTGATATAGATGTAGGGAGAGGCTGGTTGTGGTGTGGGAAGGGATACTCCAAGAAACCAAGTTTCACGTCCATATTGACGGAACTAGGAATCGGGTAGGCCAGACACAGAGATGCAGAGCGGTAAAGCAGGCAGAGTGTCTGGTTGACAATATTATCACTATTATTATGGTATTTCTTGAGTGCGGATCTAGCTACGGGAAGTAACAGAGCGCTTTACAATCGTAAGGGAAAAACAGTGAGGGAAGGAGAGAAACAGGGAGCAGGGAGCTAACAACAGGGGAGGGCAGGCAATTGGCAGCAAGTGTCATGATGCCTACCCCCGGGCGTCCGGACCCAGCCGAGCAGCCTCGGGAGGAGGCAGCCAGACATTTATTGAGACCCCAGCAGCCCTGGCTGGGGGCTATCTGGGTTCAGTCCTGGCGCCTTAGGCACCAGGCTCATAATAGACATCAGTCCTGGCGCCGTAGGTGCCAGGCTCATAGACATTACTTACCTCCTGCAGACCATGCTGCAAATAAATCAAAGCCCACGTGAGGCCTGGATGGGACTATTTTATTACAGGGACTATTTTTTACTCGGGTGTGGTTCTGGGGATCTTCTTACCTGGGACTACTTTGCACACTATTTAAACCACGCCCGAACAGCAGCCCATGCTTCGCGTCATTCTGCACTTCAGCAGCGTGACGCTCACCGTGCCTGCAGCATCCAGTCCTCTGCCACACCCGCCTCAAACCTGGACACCATCCTAGAAGAAAGAGAAATAAGAACAAGAACTTACCTTTTAATCTTCATCTGTTCCCGAATTCGCTGCACTTCAGAATTGGAAAAGACACGTCGGAAATAAAAGCATTGCATCGCTAGCAGGCGCGCCGTGCCATACTTACCAGTCTGCATCTCCACGGTTCAGCGCTGCTGCCATCATTTCATCACTGCATCCGTGGAACCTGGAAGAGACAAAGGAGAACAAGGTGAGCCGGGTGCTAACAAAGACAATCAAAGCAACATATTATACTCACCAGGGTTACCGCTCCCCTAGGCATCTTTCATCGGCGTTCCACCTCTTAACGCTGCACCTGTGGGAGGAAAGAACACTTGTTAAAGACATTTATTTCGCTTTTACTGGACAATGCTGGGTAATACAGACTCTTACCCACGCGCAACCTGCAGCACTTCAGATGAACTCTTCTCGGATTAAGCTGCAATACAAAAGGGATAAAAACGAGTGAATAACAGACAATTGAACTCTATAGACATTATACTAACGGCTCCTTGCCATTTACCACGGAGTCCAACACGTCTGGAACTCGCCCAAATCTTCAAACAGTGAAGCAACTGGGATTCTACGCTCTCCTGCGCTCGGTGCAGGATGGAGAGCTCATCATTACAAACAATAAGGTGAGACAACAAAAGGGTAATATTGGGGTCTTAGAGGGAACGAATTAAACAGTGTTTCCTTGATCCACTGGGTGGCTAATTCCCCTCCTCCTGCTTTTAGGAAACTACTTTTACGAATCAAGCAGACGAAGCTAGGAAGGCCGGTCCAGTCAGCCGTCTCTGCACTACGAATAACGCTGGTGGAGACCTTAGCAGTCCAGTTCCGATCGATGCCCCCGTGGGAATCAGGTGAGCGTTACAGAACGCGAAGCCATCTACAAATCCCCACCCGGGCGTTATGGAGACCTCAGAAACTGACCAACTGGCCCAATTATTAGGGGAACTTAGAGCGGAAGTGCACTCCGCCGTCAAGAGACTAATGCCCTCAGGAGAGAACTGATTGTGTCAAAGGAGCGCACTGATGATCTTGCTAGGCAATTGCTGCAAAACCAAGCTGGGCAAACACCCCTACCTGGACTTGGGGGGAATCCAACCCCTGTTTCATCGAGCAATCCTGTGCAAGTGATTTTACCAGGAACTATCCCTTTAGCTCCACCTGAACGCTTTGCTGGGGACCCAAAAAGGTTTGCAGTGTTTATGAATCAATGCCGCTTGCACTTTTTAGGCAGACCTGGAGCCTTTCCGAATGACCAAGCCAAAGTAGCCTTTGTATTATCATATCTTAGTGGCAGCGCAGAAGATTGGTCCAGGATGACCCCTTTCTAAGGGATTTTCAAGGTTTTCAAATGAGCATGGAAATACTATTCGCCAGACATTCACAGGGACAGGCCCTGTATAACAAACTTTTATCCTTACGACAGGGTAACCAGGATCTGTTAACCTATATCGCAACTTTCAATAGGTCGGTGGTGGAAACCGGATGGCCTGAGGAAAAGCGAGTTACATTATTTCACTGTGGACTTCAGGGAGAACTCAAAGACGTCTTGGCTCAAGTTGTGAACCCACCTCAGGATTGCGCAGAGTATATAGACTTAGTGGTCCAGCTAGACCATCGACTCCAGAATAGAAAGGCTGACCGAGCCAAGTTCGAGAATCGGGTATTAGTTAAGCCCAAAGTTGCCTCCAAAGGGACTGATGCATCTGAACCTATGCAGATCGGGGGGGTTAGAGGACCCTTAACGCAAAAGGAAAGAGAAAGGAGACGCCAGATGCAATTGTGTCTGTACTGCAGAACCTCAGGACATTTTCTACGGGATTGCCCTGCAAAACCACCCAAGAAGGTGGTAGGAGCTGCTGATAAAGGCCAAAGAGAACCCGATTCGGGAAACGACCACGCCCGACAAGCGTAGAGGTCCGCTTGCCGAGCTTAAAGAAGGACACTCAGACTTCGCACCTCATCATACCAATGGTCCTTGTTGATCCAAAGCAGCCATCACGTATGCACGCAGTAAGGGCATTTATTGACAGTGGGGCCGTAGGAAATTACCTGGACCATGATTTGGCTTCAAGGATGAATCTACCTCTTTGCAAGAAGACCACTTCGGATGTCATCACCACAGTTGATGGAACTGAAATAGCCTCAGGCCCCGTAACTCATTCCACCACAGAGATGACACTGTTGGGTCACGACGGGCATCGAGAAGCTATTGTGTTTGACTTAATCAAGGTCCCGCAGTTCCAAATCATTCTGGGAATGCCATGGTTAGAAACACATAACCCTTGTACTGGTTGGCGAGAGAAGAAAGTGACCTTCCGGATTTTGCACGTACCTGTTACCGAAAGAACCTTGAACAAAGGCCTGGCCACAGTTACTACTCCAGTCGCGCAGTTACCTCAGGAATATCAAGACTTTCAAGATGTTTTTCAAAAAGAAAAGGGAAACACATTACCGCCTCACAGACGATATGATGTCAAATCGACCTCTTACAGGTGCACAACCTCCTTGCAGTAGGATCTACGCCCTTACTGAGCCCGAAAATGTTCACCTATGACAATACTTGGATCAATACCTTGCTAATGGCTTCATTCGGCATCCAAGTCTCCGGCATCCTCAGCTTTATTCTTCGTCCCTAAAAAGGAAGGTGACCTTAGAACGTGTATAGACTACCGCGTGTTAAATCAGATTACGGTAAAAAAATGATACCTTGCCTCTGATCCCCGAGTTACTAGACCAAGTAAAGGACGCTTGCATCTATACCAAGTTAGATCTCCGAGGGCATATCATCTGGTACGTGTAAAAAAAGGCGATGAATGGAAGACTGCCTTTCGCACCAAGTACGGATTATTCGAATATCAGGTGATGCCCTTCGGGTTGTGCAATGCACCAGCAGCCTTCCAGTATTTTATGAACGATGTCCTTCGTGAACTCATTGACGTCTGTGTTGTTGTATACATAGACGATATTCTAGTGTACTCCTCCTCAGAATCAGACCATGTTAAGCACGTTCGTGCAGTCCTTGAGAAACTACGCCAGCATAAGTTATATGCAAAATTGGAAAATGTGTTTTTCATACTACAGAAGTCTGAATTCCTTGGATTCATCCTGACTCTAAAAGGGGTCGAATGGACTCTCGAAAGGTGGATGCAATTCTCAAGTGGCATCACCAATTCAGTTAAAGGGGTACAAAGCATGCTTGGATTTGCTAATTTCTACCGCAGATTTATTCCGGACTTCTCACATGTGGTACACCCATCACAGCACTTTTGCGAAAGAAACAAACGCTTCTTGTGGACTGAAGAGGCTGAAAGAGCCTTCCAAGAATTGAAATTGAAATTCACGTCTGCGCCTGTCCTGAAGCATCCACGCCCCGAACTTCCATATATAGTGGAAACCGATGCATCCAGTTTAGCCATGGGAGCTGTCCTATCCCAGAAGGATCCAGAAACCGGTCAACTTCATCCAGTAGCATTTTGGTCTAGAAAGTTCACGGCACCCGAGTTGAACTATGCGATCACCGATAAAGAATTGTTAGCCATCAAATCAGCCTTTAAGGCTTGGCGGCATTATCTTCTCGGTGCCAGGCATACCATTACTGTAATCACAGATCACCGGAATCTGCAGTATTTAAAAACAGCCAAGGCCCAATCGTCGCGTCAACTTCGATGGGCATTATTCTTTGCCGAATTCGATTTCGTGATCACCTATCGACCAGGTTGTAAAAACGGCAAGGCAGATGCATTATCCCGAATAGGAATGGGAGAAACATATTCCAACCCGGAACCGGTGCCTATAATTTCAGAACAAAGAATCCTCGGCATAACTACGCTACAGACTTTAGAAGACATTCATTTCAAAATCCAACAACTTTTCGATCCAGCAGCCCTGCAGGACTGGGTAAAGAAAGGCCAAGACTATTCTGTCATCAATGATCTACCTTACTATCAAGGGCGTTTATTTCTACCTCACAAGGAACTACAAGAACTAGTCATCTCTAATTATCATGATGCTCTGATGGAAGGACACCCTGGTATCGCAAAAACCGAGGCTAAAATTAAAAGACAATTCTGGTGGCCCCACCTGGCGAAAAGACGTAAAGTCGTTCGTGCTGTCTTGTGGTATCTGCGCCCAAAACAAAAGTCAGAAGAAAAAAACAGCTGGCCTTTTACAACCGTTGGATATTCCGCCTACACCATGGCACACTTTGTCCTTAGACTTTATTACGATTTGCCTCCATGCAATGGATTCAACACCATTCTAGTTATCGTGGATCTTTTTTCCAAGATGGCCCACTTTATTCCTTTAAAAGGATTACCTTCCACTTCAATTTTGGCCAAGGAATTTCTCGAAAACATTGTGCGAATCCATGGATTTCCTTCCATATTGGTCTCTGACCGAGGTAGTCAATTCATTTGCAATTTTGGAAGAAATGTTGTCAATTGGTGCAAATCGACGTAAGGTTATCAACCAGTCACCATCCCCAGACCGATGGTCAAACGGAGAGGACTAACCAGACTCTCGAACAATACCTACGTTGCATGCTACACCAAACCGAAAGCAACTGGAAGGATATTTTATGGATTGCTGAATACGCATACAATAACTCATTACATTCAGGAACGGACAGAGCCCTTTTATACTATCTTGGGCATCATCCTCGAACCTCAGAACTCGACTCGCTCAACACTTAGAAATGCCTGCAGTAACTCACTGCACTCTACTATTACACAAGCCTTTAAAGAGGCATCAAAACATTTGAAACAAGCAAAAGAAAAATACAAGGAAAATGCCGATCAACATAGAAGTGACACTCCACCATACCAGATTGGGGATCAAGTTTGGCTGGCTACAAAACACATACCTCTAAAAGGAACTCGAACTTTTAATCCTCGATATTTGGGACCTTACACCATCAAGGCCATTATCAACCCGGTGGCCGTCAAATTGGAATTACCCTCTAACATGTGGATTCACCCTGTCTTTCATGTCTCACTTCTAAAACCAGTTCAAGCTGGGACTAGATTAGCCAAACCACCTGACCCCGTCCTCATAGATGGGGAACCTGAATTCAAAGTTAAAAATATCCTGGACTCTAAGATGGTTAAATCAAAGCTTTTTTATCTAATCGACTGGAAGGGCTACGGACCACAAGAAAGGTCATGGGAGCCTAGTGACCACGTTCATGCGCCTCGATTGGTGAAGAAATTCCATCGGAACTTCCCAGACAAACCAGGGCCAGGGGGAAGAACAACTTTAGGAGGGGCCTTGGGGGGGAATGCTGTCATGATGCCTACCCCCGGGCGCCCAGACCCAGCCCAGCAGCCTCGGGAGCAGGCAGCCAGACATTTATTGAGACCCCAGCAGCCCCGGGCTGGGGTATATCTGGGTTCAGTCCTGGCGCCTTAGGCACCAGGCTCATAATAAACATCAGTCCTGGCGCCAGGCTCATAGACATTACTTACCTCCTGCAGACCATGCTGCAAATGAATCAAAGCCCACGTGAGGCCTGGATGGGACTATTTTATTACAGGGACTATTTTTACTTGGGTGTGGTTCTGGGGAACTTCTTACCTGGGACTACTTTGCAGGCTATTTAAACCACGCCCGAACAGCAGCCCATGCTTCGCGTTATTCTGCACTTCAGCAGCGTGACGCTCACCGTGCCTGCAGCATCCAGTCCTCTGCCACGCCCGCCTCGAACCTGGACACCATCCTAGAAGAAAGAGAAATAAGAACAAGAACTTACCTTTTAATCTTCATCTGTTCCCGAATTCGCCACACTTCAGAATTGGAAAAGACACATCGGAAATAAAAGCATTGCATCGCTACAGTTCAGCGCTCCGCCGTCATTTCATCACTGCATCCGTGGAACCTGGAAGGGACAAAGAGAACAAGGTGAGCCGGGTGCTAACAAAGACAATCAAAGCAACCATATTATACTCACCAGGGTTACCGCTCCCCGAGGCATCTTTCATCGGCGTTCCACCTCTTTAACGCCGCACCTGTGGGAGGAAAGAACACTTGTTAAAGACATTTATTTTGCTTTTACGGACAACGCTTGGTAATACAGACTCTTACCCACGCGCAAGCCTGCAGCACTTCAGGTGAACTCTTCTCGGATTAAGTTGCAATACAAAAGGGATAAAAACGAGTGAATAACAGACAATTGAACTCTATAGACATTATACTTACGGCTCCTTGCCATTTACCACGGAGTCCAACACGTCTGGAACTCGCCCAAAATTTCAAACCAGTGAAGCAACTGGGATTCTACGTGCCCCTGTGCTCATCATTACAAAATAAGGTGAGACAACAAAAGGGGAATATCGGGTGCTTAGAGGGAACAAATTAAACAAGTGTTTCCTTGCATCCACTGGGTGGCTAATTCCCCTCCTCCTGCTTTTAGGAAACTACTTTTACGAATCAAGCAGACGAAGCTGGGAAGGCCGGTCCAGTCAGCCGTCTCTGCACTACGAATAACGCTGGTGGAGACCTTAGCAGTCCAGTTCCGATCGACGCCCCGTGGGAATCAGGTGAGCGTTACAGCAAGGGATCTACAAGCAACCAGGGGAGGAAACAGGGAGGAGCAGATCACCAAGTTTCAGGTAAGGTGGGGGAGTGGAGGGTGTGATTACCTCAGTGTTAAGGAGGAGCAATACCTTAAAGAGGAAGGTCTTGAGCTCTTTCTTGAACTGTACAATCAATGGGGAAATTCTGATGTTGACAGGAAGAGCTTCCAGAGTCTTGAGGTACAGACAAAGAAGGCCTGTGTTCTTGTTCTTTCCTTCCTGCAAAGGTGGAGTTCAAGTCTGCACATGTTCTAACATCTGGTGAATTACAGGCCTCTGGAGATTCTGAGGTTCACAGTGAGGTAGCTTGCGGACTTCAAGGCGACAGCCTTATAGATGATGCCACAGGTTTAGAAGATGATACAGGCTTGCAGCTGGAGCCAGAGTAGTTTGATGCAGTCACTGGTGTTCCAGGAGAGTGGCGGATGGGCCACTGGATGTCCGATCTGGCTACCCCATACAGGAGGTACAGGCGCATGGACTGGTGCATGCTGGCACATAGGGCAGTTGGAGGAGTATTTTCCAGGTAGCCATAGCACATGATGAGTGAGTGTTGGGTCAGGAGATTGATCTCAATGGGCACATAGAGAGAGGTACTTCTAAGAATGGTGTGCTAGGTTGGCAGTCAGTCGTGGGTGGCACATGTCACATGATTGTTATATGGCCTTGTCGGGAGGAAAATGCGAGTGTTGCATGCCGGAGGGACGCACATCCGGGCTGGATGTCTGCAGATGGAGATGGGGCCAATGAACGGGTGATTGGTGATTGGAGTACTGTGGCAGGTGGAACCAGCACCTGGCAGGGGTGTACCAAAAAGACGTGGTGGTTGGAGATTGCTTCGCCCAGTAGGCTTCCCAAACGATGAGTGAGTGATGGAATGGAACATTTTTCTTGATGGGCACATAACGAGAGGTATGGTGGGATATGGTGGGCTGAGTTGGTAGTAAATCACGGATGGTGCATGAATGGAGCATGGATCCAACAGAAAGGCCATGATGATATGATGGTGGAATTGGTGGCAGGTGGAGAAGGGATTCTGGACAATGTAGTGACAGGTCGAGCATCCATTACTGGCCAGAGAAACAAGGTATTTTGTCAAAGAAAGGGCTGGAGTGCCCAGTTGGCATTCCCTAGAGGTTGTCCCATGCCTTTTGCAGTTGGGCCTGATGGAGCGGAAACCTGGACACCATATAATATTTGTGCAGTCAGCCGGACAAGATGGTTGAATGGATGGCGACCATGATATGGGTTCTTTGGGGAGTAGATGGATGAGTGCCCCGTTCAGAGCTGGTTGTGGGGAGTCCCCTAACCGGTGTAATTAGTGACACTGTGGCAGTGTTTGTTTTATAGGAGGTTGAAATCCCGAATAATATAATGTTTGATCCTCTTGGTGTGCCGTTCTCTGTGTAAGCTGGGTAAGCTGCCATGGGGTGATCACTGCTTGGTGCTACACCGGTTGGCATGCATGGGTGGATATGGAGGTGGCCCGGCTATGATTACTGTTCGCTGTATTTGGGAGGGTACATGATGGCATGCACCCCCCATCCAAATGGGTAATTATAATTAGTTATTTATAACGCGCTTAATACCCAGAGGTTTCTAAGCGCGGATCTGGGGATCAAACCTGTGGTGCTCTGCGTCGTTCTTTTTTCTAAGACAAGCGCATTGCCCCTGAGCTATCCTCCTGAGGTACAATGTATCTCAGTCCTCCATGCACTTACAAAAACGTTTTCTCAAATGGATTTTGCGGATTCGTTAAGACCATTCTAGTGAATGGTCGTGTCTGTATAATCCAGTCACTGTTGTATTTCTTTTGTAATAAATACAGACAAATGCCTTTCAAACTAAAATGGTTGCCTGGTTCCTCTGTATGGCTCGGCGCCTGCGCAGCCCATGACTGAGGCGTTTCTAAGCAGTAGCTGCTATTTGATCAAGCCTAGTACGTTGGAGTCCATGATGCGACCGAGTTTGTAGCACACCCACCCCCACCCCGTCCTCCAGTTTGACTGATTCTTTATCACTTTTGGCAACTCGAGTCTTTCTTGTAAGAAAACATGAACTTAAACGAAATAAAAAAAATGCACATATAAAATAGGAATTATACACACACCATTAAAATCATTTCAGTCCTTCACATAACAAATCTATAAAACAATCCTAAAATAAGGGTTGGCGCACTCCAGAGGGTAGACCCTCTTCCACTTTGCCTCACAATCCTCATATAGCAGGTATTAATGCCAAGTAGGGGAGAGGTAGATCAGAGAATAGCCACCCTCCGGCCTTATGCACCCGCCTCTGACTATGTTGAGCCAAGGTCCCCAAGCCATGCCTGTGTCAAATCCCATGATCACAATTCTCGTGTGGGCACCAAGCTGTCCCGAGCGAGCCCTAACCTGATCATCCAAGCAGCAGACAGAAATGACCCCACAATCTTTGCTATTCCTTCATCTAAATCGCCAAAGGTCTTCCATTCTTATTGAGGGACGATGCATGATTTACAAAGGCAGGTGTGAAGAGGGCAGACCAACAAAAAGTGTTGTCAACTGTCCACAGGCTTTACGGATTTACACCGCTCCTCACTCTGGCACCCTATCTCTTCAAGTTTGCACCAAAGTGTAGTCTTTCACACCTGGCAGGGTTCGGACCCTCACGAACGGCAAATGTTTTGCCTTGCACACTTTAGCCATTCACCTGGAATTGCTGATCACGCTGCTTCATCTGTGCTCAACTGCTCTGTTTTAATGCCTTTGCAAGATTATTTGGTAAGGACTTCACTGCACATTCCATTCTCAGTAGCGATCTCATTCAATCCAGTGGGACATATTCCCATCTTGAGTGCTTTCAAACCTTCGGAAGGTTGCTCGAGTTTCAGGTGTTCTTTCCACGATAAGTCAATCAAGTAATTTATTTCTGATAAGATCTTTTTTAGAGGGTGCCTAGCTGTACAGTTTTTTGGTCTATGGTGAATGGGGAGAGATAAGGTATCAAGCAACAAGGCCCTTTCGGGGAAACCATATATAATAATCATGTCTTCCTGAATGCTCTTTGATGATCCGCGAGCAAGTGAGATCATGGCGGCCATTTTTGCACATGGTGGCGGTTGTAGAGGGCAGTGCAAGGGAGGCGACTCATGGACTTAGAAGAGGTGGTGTTTGTGGCGATATTTTAAAGATATTGTGGGAGGCGGCATCTCTTGGGCCAAAGGTGGTGGGGTTCCAGTGAAGGGATACATAGGGCAGCAAGTGGAAATCTTGGGATGGGAGGCAATGCAGTTGTTATTGTAATGGGTTATTTATAACATGCTTAATTCCCATAGGTTTCTAAGCGCGGGCCCGGAGATCGAACCGAACCTGCGTTGTTCCGCATCGTTATGCTTCCAAGACGAGCGTGTCAGAGTAGTGGCGAGCCTTGATAGAAAGGATGAGCTACAGTCTATATGGTCATGGCTGTGCACGGGAGCAGGGGCACAGGGGCAGCGAAGGATATCTTTACTAGAATTAAAAAGTCATGGAGGCCTCTAGGACACAATCAACCAACCTTCCTAATTTTTGTGGTTGGGAGCGCTCAGTGAGTTAGATGCTCTCTCCAGATATGAGTGTGCAAAGTGCAATTGCAGGAGCGAATCTTCTTGGGGACACAAATCACGGGCCATCGAGCTGCATAACACCTATTGTTACAGCTTTCAGAAGCAGAGCCATCCAGCATGAAGCACTTTATCAAATCTGATATTATTATAGGGAAACTTGAGCGGAGTACAGGTGGTAAAACTCAACACTTTTTGAGGGTCAGAATGCGCGCAGAGGAACACCAAGAAGAACGGCATTGCATCCGCATTGCCTAGCATCAGGAGGAATATCGGACTAATCAGGTGAACACTGTCTGGGAAGACCTTGCTACTCAATAGGCCACTGTTCCATAAAACATTGCATACTATTTAACTTTCCGGACAGAAGTGTTTCCATTGTCAGTGTTCTCGGTTCAGGCCTTCCCGGTCAGTGCCCCGGTCCATATCATTGCATATCGCAACAGGCCCATATCATGGCATATCACAACAGGCCCATATCATGGCATATCACAACAGGCTAAGCAAGGGTTTCATTAAATCATGAACAACTGCCCTTTGATCCCTCGCAATGGTACCCTCTATCAACTGAGAGCTATACATTTACCCCTCTTTCAAACTTAGCCCTATGGTCCCAACTCAAGAACTGAGCCATGGTGTATGGGACATCTTTGCCAGCATTGGACAAAACCCTGGCGGCTGTATTCCCTCTTGCTCCCCCATTAAAGGTGATACAGGCAATATTTGCAGACAATGGCGGCATGGAGAGGTGCATGGATATACATGCTGCGTAATGCGGGGTACACAGCCGTAATAACATAAATCCCCCAAAATATGCATTCCGCGGCTGCTACTTGGAGCCAAGCCGCCAGTGCCAGGGATTGCCTCTGGCACTACCCCTGTGACCTTTCTGGGGCTGTAAGCCAATCGGGAGTAAAACTTCTAATTACAGGCTTTTCGCCTCTGTACTGCTACCAGTGAATCATTGGGAGGGTGGATACGGGGGTAGATAAGGCCACGTCATCTGGCTCAACCTCTATCACCTCTATTGGTTTTGCAATCACACTCCATCACTGGTCCTGAGTCACGGTGCAGTGTGCTGTAATGTGCTGCTAATGACCAGGCTGTGTTAGATAGCTGCTGGGCTCAGCATATGCTGCTGATATCCGATTGCAATCGTTGGGTTACACGTTCGAGCCCTGGGGGCCGCCTCAGCTTCTCAGCTCTCAGAGGCTGACAAAAGAACCAGTACTGATTGCATTCGGTGTTCCCAGCAAGTGCGGGGCACAGAAAAGCTTCTTATTAGTATATGACTCGGATACTGGTCTGCGCAAATCATTACAACATTCGGATATTGTTGTGTATCATGTAATATAATACCTTACAGGACAAAACATGTTGGAACTATGAACCAGAGAGTGGAGCGCCTGCTGCAGAGATCTCTTTGTAAGATAACATGAAAATCTTTCAATTCCTGCAGAGTCAGCCCTTCCTCTGTGGTTTGAAACATCGGTATGAACCATTAAGTTAGTTTTGGTTTGCATTCTAGAAAAAACATGTTAACAAATAATGAGGTTTTGCTGGAAAGTCAGGTCTATTTTCTGAAATGCCCTCCATGCACCCAGCAGTTCCCAGCTGCCCTGCCTCACTTTCTGCAGGCTGTATTGGATCCTTTTCTCAGACTGTCTTGTGCAAGGGATTTGGAAGGTTTAGAGGACAACAGGCAATCTCAGCTGATCAGTCACATCATAGTGTGTCTGTAGGGGCCTGCACGGCATGGGAGGCCTGAAGGGGTGAAGGAAAGTGGAGCTAGCAGCTGGAATGGTCCCATTGGTTATTCTCGTGCAGTGTATGCTGTGTGACATCAGCCCTTTTTTCACCTGGGTAAATTGTTCTGTAAAGTCCACCGGGATTCCTTTTAGGCACAGCGGCCGCAACCTAGCGAGGGAATCTTGAAGCTCATGCTTGGCACTCTAGTGCATGCCGGGTGCTAGAGAGGGTCTCCACAATGATTGGTGCTATTAAGCGTGCTCGGTAAAGCAGACATGGGCACTGATAACGTTTAGGGTGGGATTTACTTGTTATACCCCTCTCCTGACCAGACCTTGAGATAAATTGGACAAAGGACTGACACCACTGAAACCCACTGTGGTGTCCTAGAAGGGAAGGGATTCGCTCACAGTCTGCATGAACAACAAAGGCAGCAAAGGGTTGCGGGGTGGGATCTGCCCGGGCCGAATTCGAACCCGAAATTTGGTGAGCGACCGCTCATCAATTTGTATGGGCTCACTCTTGTGGTGGTGCGCACTGTTATTCTGTGTACTACATCTGTCTCGATTACTTGTTCCACACCATCAGACCAGTTCCAATGTTCCCAGGTCTGCCCGTCCACTCCCGATCCTCCTCAGGGGCCTCCTTGGTTGTAGTTTCTTGTCACTTTAATCCCAGGTCGTTCACCTGCCAATATGTAGCTAAACTTCTCTGTCTATGGTAGGCCAGCAGTGCCTCGCGCTTAACCTGCGTTTAGTCAACGTCGCCATTAGATGGCTTTCATGGGCTAAAGTTATTAGGGGTTTCCTCCGTGTGCCAGGTGGTACATACATTTTTTTTCCCCTGAGCAAGAAATATTCCACTTGCAATTCCTTCGCTATATTCCAAAATCGATGTAGCTTGATATCTAATTCCTTTTCAGTAGGCCATCCCTCTCTTGCCAAACAGCCTTAGTTTTCCGAGTTGAACTCTTGCGTGGCTTCAGTTACACAGGCCAAAACACATTGATCTTGAATACAATTATTGAGGCACGTGTGGATAAATGACTACTGCCCTGAAGTAGCACAGGGATGAGTAGTGGTTTGCAAACTCCTACTCAGCCCTACACTACTACTGAGGCAGCAGTGATCTCAATTGGTAAGGTGAAAGAGGCACAACATGAATGGTACACCTCCTTTGCCCCTTAATGTAGCAATGCCCAAAGGCAGGCTATTCTCTTCAAGAAAGTGTGAGCCAGCATGGAAGCATCCAAAAGAACAGTAGTACACTAGGTACCAAAATAAAAGCAATGTCCATCCAAGGTTCTATAAAAAGTAAGACTTTAACTAAACTAAAAGGACAGAGAAACTATTAAAAACACCAACAACCCAACCTGTAATGAGATACACATGG
This sequence comes from Ambystoma mexicanum, assembly GCA_002915635.3. Taxonomy (NCBI): domain Eukaryota; kingdom Metazoa; phylum Chordata; class Amphibia; order Caudata; family Ambystomatidae; genus Ambystoma; species Ambystoma mexicanum. Next base: position 105,305 of record PGSH02016665.1, read on the forward strand.
AGCACTGAAAAGTGAGGCCTGTTATGCAGAGCTCCCCTTCTGGGAGAGAAACCCACCCTCATTTTGCATAGCAAAAATCAAAAAGGCTCAGTATTGCAGGTCCTCACAGATGGCATTCGGTCACAGCAAGTGCCTGCTGTGGGATCGGCATGAACTTTCAGGGGATGTTCCAGCCCCTGCAGGGGGCGCTCGAGGGACGTCCCACATAGCGTGGGCGCCCCTCTGGCAGCCCCCCTCCCCTCGTGGCCAGGCAGGTCACTTCCCCGTCAGCTACGTCACGAGGAGGGGGGCAGTCGTCCCCAGGGCTGGCATTTCCGGCTAGCCCTAGGGACTGCCTACAAATACAGAGGAGGACTGAGCACGGCCTCTTTCAGTCCTTCTCCGTCAAATTACACACCCACCCGCACCCAATGGTACGTTAGGGAACACAGTGTGGCTGAACTAGGGTGTGATATCTAGGTAGGAAAAGACGGTGAGGGTGGAATATAGGTTGAACGGAGGACCAGGTGGCAAGTGGCATTGTGTAAAATAGCTTCAAGGGTTGGCTTGCTTTTTCGGGCAGTAATGGGTCTATTTTAAACAAGAGAGCGACGTGCCAATGGGGGTGAAGGAAAAGGGTTTCTAATGATTGCTTACTTCAATTTGTATTAAATTTTAGAGTTTCCGAAGTGATTGAGGGCAAGTAAGAGCGAAGGAAAGTGGGTTAAATTGCCTGCTTCGTGGCGTACAAATGTCAATTCTTCAGCAGAGGGCAGGATGTGAATAAAGAAAAGGTTTAAAAGTATTTTCGGCTTTAATTGGTATTACTTTTTCATTTTCAGCGGACATCGAGGTGTAAGTACGTGCAAAGGACAGTGTTTTAAGGTCCGGGTTCCATGGGGTATAGTTGTTTCAATTTGTAGCATAGAGAGGGGTGTGCGTGGGGGGAAACGTTTTAAAAATGCTTGCATGTTTCAATTGGTATTAATTTTTACGTTTTCAGCGGAGATCGAGGTGTAAGTGGGTGAAGGGAATTGTGTGAAATTCCTGGCTTTAATTTTGTACTGATTGTTCCATTTCTTTCACAGGCGGAGTTAGGGGCAGTCCTAGCAGGGGAGGACTTCGCCACGGCTTGAACTGTGTGCGGTTTCCCGATGGCCGTACCCGAGCCAGGGTCGGAATGGCGGGCATTGGATCCCTATGGACACTGGAGACTCCTCACCTTCATGTGCAGTGGCCCGAGGGATAAGCACTCTGTGCACCAATCTGTCGTGGATGTCCGGTGCCTTGGGACATGCATGGAGGCGGCAAGGGGACACCGGAACAGACAGTAGTTGCCCCATTTTTTGGGGGCTAGGCGTTTTTTGTGGTATAGATGGTCATGAACCATGGTGCTTTAGGGCTGGGACTGCCCCCTTTGTATTGTATGCTCCAATCAACTGTGATCTGTGTTTCCCAAATGAAAACTGATGTCTGACTATTATTCACTGACTGCCTAGTTTTTGGTTACCAAGGTATGTCATCCTCCCACGACAGGGGGGGGAGCCAATGGGGGCTGACACCGCTACGACAGCCAGCAACACGTTCAACATAAACAAAAATGAGTGGAGTTTTATTGCCCTAAGCGCAAGGTGAAAAGGGCCCCTTTGTACATGCCGCCATGGCGAGGAGAGTAAATGGTGGTGTGTAGTCCGTACATAGCGTGAAGAAACAGCTCCAAGCCCTCGTGGGTGAATATTCTGTGGGCCACTCATAAGCCAACATTTCCTGTTCAGAGACCGAGCAACTGCTTTCTGATTTGTTTAAGCACTTTGACGCAAACGGCACAAATCTTTCAGGGCCACTTGTCTTTTGCATGGGGGCTTCCCTTAGACAATACACACTCGCACTGAGGATGGTGTGTCTCTGACCATCAAAAGGCTGAGGACATGCAGAGGCTGCAATGTTCAATTTCACTTGGCAAAAGGCATGGACATTTCATTTCAAAATGGTGCCCCATTTGAGAAAGCCTCAAGCAGGTCCTTTTTTCGGAAAAGTCTCTCACAAACTTTACATACTCGGACATGCTCAGTAAGGAACAGACCTTATCTTTGGACCTTGGCTGGGGCAGTCACTACACCAATGTTTGAGGCAATTTCTTTCACTGACTGGTGTACCCCAAATATTGCACAGAGCATTGTAGAAATATACATTTGTCTCTGAGTAGAGTGGGTCCACTTTGCTGATCCTGCGTAAAACATTTCCGGCGTCTTGTCATGGCACTTCCTGGGTGTCGCCATACACAAGCAGATCACCCTGAAAGTACACTAATATGGGGATGTTGCAAAGTAGATTGGCCATCAGTCATTACAAAACTACTGCAGCAGAGGAGAGAGCGAGCGGCACGTGCATGAACTGATGTGTGCCTTCTGGGGTCACAAACACATTCAAATATGTTGAGTCTGGATGCAGCCAAATCTGGCAGTAAGCATTCCTTGGGTGTAATTTAGAGAAATGTGTCACTTTGCCCAGTTAGAGGATTAAGTCTGTAAGGTTCGGTGGAGGTTAATGGTCAGCTACAGCATTAATGGTTAAGCCGCAGAGATGCAGAAATAGAAACATTTGCCATTCAGGAGAACTATGGGCACAAAAGTTTGTTAGCTGGACCTGCGCCGTCTTTCAGTTTTATCATTTGCATGTATCTTTTCATGGACTGACTTCTGGTCGAATTACTTTGTCGTACTTGTGTAGTATCTCTGTGAAGGAAAACTGTGGTATGACCAGCTGAGGATCAACTTGGCAGCGTTCCTTGCCCCTTCCAACCAAGGGTCAATAAGCCTGCTTGGGTCACAGGGAGTTTTCCAGTCGAGTTCCTTCCTTTAAGCTCAAATTGGCGCCCTTGGTGTCCCTCTACTTATCACACTCCTCCTGCAAAAGCTTCTCGTAGTTAATGGTGCATTCTGAGCCTGAATCAGCCATGAGTGTTCCTTACACCCCGAACAATCTGAGTACTGTGATGAAATGCTCTGCCTGGCTCTGAGGGTTAGCGTTAGGGTGAGCACAGGGGGACTGGGTACACCCACCTGCTACATGATTCAGGTCTGGAGGAAAGGTGGTGAGGATCTCGTAGTCTACCTCATCCTTTCCTCTCTGCATGGCAGGGACGGTTCTATGTTACTTTACCGGCTGTCGTTTTTTCAATGGATTTTTTGCCAACAAAAATCCATTGAAAAACGAATTGAAAGCTGTTTTTAATTGTTGGGGGTCCCACCCAATCCTCCCCATTTCCCTATATTGTTACCCCAACCCCATCCTGTCCTCTTTTATACCATTGCCCACCCCCCATTTACACTTAGATACGTTTTTACGATAGATTTTTTTTTTGATCCTTTCCTTCCATGCCCCGTTATTCCTCTCCTTATGTCGCTGTCCTCTCCCTACTCTCCTCCCTATTATGCCACCCACCGTCTGGCCCCTCTTTTCCTCTATCCCTCCAATGTTCCTCTCTCTACTCCACCCTCCTCTTATTCTCTACTACTCCCTCTCTCCCCTTGTCCACACCAATACTACTCCCCCTCTCCACACTAATAGTACTCTCTCCTCTCCACCCAACTGCTCTCCCCTTTCCACACTACTACTAATCTCCCCTCTCCACATTACCACTACCCTCCATCCACATCTTTTCTTACAATCACTCTCCTTTCACCTCCCTAATCTCTTCTAACTTAGACTCACTCACTTGAAGGGGCCCCTAGGGCACCCTCGCGTATGGAAACAAGGCACAATCACCACACACGAACTGATACGCCAGACACAAGGTTGTATTCCCAAAAGCTAGGGTTTATTGCAAACAAATAGTCTCACTTGGCCAACTGGGTCTCACGCCCCGCGACGTGTGTCTCCAGACCCTGAGGGACGCAAGAGAGCGAGCATTGTGCACAGTTACATATATACCAAACGGGCATCTTACAATCAGCAGTGGCATATCCAATACCGCCCATAATCTAATTCCTCTGAATTGGGTTTGATGATTGACAATTGTGACGAGTATGACACCTTCAGACATTTATGTAGCCGCAGTTTGTAAATTTGCAAGCCTGCAGACACAATTCTTTGTTTTAGAGAACACATTGCTCCTGTTCCTGCAAGCAAGCTGCGTGCAGGGGAGAGACACATTCTAGGCCCCGCTATCTTCTGGTGTCTATTCGTGTGCTAGGGGTCAACTCGCTCTACAGGGCTCTCCAGGGCTCAGGGAAGGGGGGCCGCAAAGGAGCGCATAATTCAAGCCATTAATTGTTCGTTTCTACCATTTCTACTGCATGAGCGAGACTATCTGGCACCTGTGTAATGATTAAATGCCTTGTTGCTTACTTCCAAGGATTTGTGAGGGAGGAGACTGGGCATTTCTATCTGGGTTGCCTGCGTTATGTTTCAACAAGTATCTCGCGGCCTTGCTCTATGCATGAACAATAATATAATAATGGAACAGAATAAACTTTCAGCAAAGCAGTTTCAACAGAAGGCAAGAAGCGAAAGTGGAAAACAAAATGGCGATTTCTATCACATCAAAATGGACGCACTTTAGTCAAGCTTATGAGTCTGTATAACTAATAACAAATCTGTGAGGCGGTTGGCGTTCGGCCAACAAAACTGATTGAATCTGCTATGGAGGGGTATCTATTGTTTCTGGACTGACACACTTTCCTTGAATGAACGCTCAAACTCAGCACCACATTCTCCCACCACCCAATACCTCACCTTGGCAATTCTCCTCCATGCTCCTCTGCACTGTCTTTTCTCTGTCTGGCCTCCTGTTCCCCCTTCTCCTTCTTTGACCTCACCCGAATAACCCACACCTTCCTGTTTCCTGTCGTCCCCTTTGTCCTCCACTTGCTCCTACATTGTTTCTCTCCCAAAGCTGTGACCCGGACCAATCCCTGCCCGTCCCTTAACCAAGGGATCTGTTACTTGAAAGAAAAAATACGAAATGAGCCTTAAGCCCAGCCCCTTTCTCGTATGTGTGCACTTTCAGGCAATGGTGTACCACTGCATTCAATGTCCCAGTACGTCTGTGGGCTTTATGACCAGTTTGATTTGCCGGTTTGAGGAAATAACAGCTCTATGGCCCCCTTGCAAGTAAGTACCCTGTCTTTATGGGTGATCTTGTGACCATTGCTTGAGCACTTAGCGCCCTCACTAGTACTGGAGCTGTGCTGGTGCAGGTCGCACAGCGGCTTTGCTTTGTTAGCCTACTGTGTGGTTTGCCCTGCGATGCGTCTGATTTTTTTTCTGTCTCTCTGTCTCTTGGTCTGGTTGCTTGCTGGCTGTTCCATCGCTAAGGCCACTGGCATTTGAACTCCAATGGGACAAACAGAAAGAAACTGCCTAGATTCAGGCAATGCTGGTATGGGGGTTATCGACAGTAGTGCCGATTTCGAACATGCAGAGGCATGAAGAAGGGACAGGGAGTGGGGGACTCTCAACCCCTACACCATGCCTTCGGGCAGGGCTGGCTCTGGAAATCACCATGGTGAGCCTCCCAACCTAGGCTGAGCGGCGTCCCCATTCCCTCTTGACGGAGTCACATGTAGAATCAATTTCATTCAACCACAATGTACACCTTCTTATCAAAACTTCACTCCACACTTTTGCATTCTTCAGAATATGCATCTGTGATAGGGTGACCAGATTTAAAACGTGAAAAACCGGGACCGGGTAACTAACATAAAAGTAGGACTAACTATTGAAAGTGGCTGTCAAGGCACTACACTTCAGCAGCATTTGGAGTAAAAGGGGGTTTACGTGTTACTGCTCAAAGAAGCACATATTATAATTAATTCATCACAAACGAACACCATCTTAATTTGTAAAATGCAGCATTTCGTCTGTGCATTCCTGCCTGCCAGCTATGAAGACCTAGTACAAAAAAACCCGGACCACTGCAGTTTCCAATGGGAACATAATCTTGAGAAAGTGGGCCGAGCGCCGAATACCGGGACAGTCCCAGCAAAACCGGGATGTCTGGTCACCCAAATCTGTGATGGCGGTGCCATTAGCATTATTTTTACAACTGCCCTTCGTAGGCATATTGAATGGCCGTCTGTGTTAAACAAAGCGTTCAGTAAATTCGCCCCATCCAGTACGTGCACGTAGTTTGCAAAGGTATGCAGCCACTGTGGTCAGGCAATAGAATGAATGCCTAGGGACTGGAGAAAGAAGAGTGGTAGTGTCACATCCTGCACCACTGAACAGTGGGCTGACTTACTGATCGGGGGCTTCTTCCTCACTTTAGAGTCTTGAGTGCCAAAGGAGAAATGTTGCTTCAAAAGCTGCTCCATCAGTGGAGATGCTGCAGGCCAATTAGACTCACTCCTCACTGCCATTGCGCTGGCAGCAACACCATTTATTTACTTTAATCGTTGAAATAATGCCAGAGTAGGGGCTACTCATCACAAGCTTGCAGTTGTGTGGAAGGCATCCCATGTGACTGAGCCCCACAATGCCCCGCTCCCACACTACAGAGATGGTTGAGGTAGTGTGCATGGGTAGAGTGCGCATGCGCCATGTCGCAGCGAGTGGCATATTTAAGCCCCTGAGGATGCGTAGGTGAACAAGTTCACTTTCGCTGTCTGAGGCTGGCAGGATGCCAGCGGAGGAGAAAAGATGGCACGTAGGTGTGTCTTGTATGAATCTGTGGGAAATCTAACGAAACATCCCAATGTGAACAAACTGAAATCAGAGGCCGTCTTTTTTTTTTTAAACAAATTGATTCTGATGTAGACTAATTGATAGCAAACCCATGTAAAACCAAAATAAAGCTGTACGAAACAGACTGGAGAGGGACTATAGAGACATTGTCTACTTAGTCCTTGCATAAAGAGTATGCAGGGTTTATTAGGAAGAACACAAATGTGTCAAAATACACGAATCTCTTTCCGTGAAACCAGATGAGAGCCCTCTGTTTAAGATTTAAAGTGAACATTTTACCCACTATGGAGTGGCAAGGTCCCAGACTGGGGCTGGAAAAAAACTTTGCAATATTGTCGACTATGCCATGAAAAAGAAGAAACAGAAACTTTAAAACAGGTATTTTTTTTTTGTGCATGCCCTGGCACTTTAAGTAAATAATATTGTAGCCTATTTGTTTGCACCCACTCATATTATTCTGGAGAGACCCTATGGAACCGACTATTGGAAGGTCAGAGCGTTGCCCTTACGCTAGCATTCTGCAGGTTTTTGAAACTGGTCTTTGGCAAGCTGCAAATTCAATAGGACCTATAGATTTTATACTACAGCCATTATAGCAGTTTGGGGAGATTATTAAATCATGTTTTATCGAAACCAGATGTGATTTTAGTTGCACGTATTTCAAGGAAGATGGTCTTAGATTTTGTATTTTGTGAGGATTATACATTTTATAGATGTGATTTTCATCGTTTTTTTGTTCAACGGTTCCCGGCTTGGACTCATCTACAAGTATAAGATACGTTTGTATTTTATAGCATAATAACATTCACCCAAATACACAGGCACATATTACTCGTGCGCACAACACTTAGAACTTGAACTCTTACCATTTTCTCTGTACACATCACAGGAGGCCAAAAACACACATAGTATCTGCCAGCAACACTGAACCTGGTAAGTAAAACATATGTGCTTGCCCAGCCCTGTAAGACTTCCTATAAATGAGCATACACACATCTCATCATACACATCTCTCAATTGACACATTTCATTGTACCACTGCATGCACACTGTCACCACTAGAGATGCCAACAGCATCAGACAGCCACCACCCAAAACATCCCACCAATGTATACTCAATGGCTGGCACTCCACAAACTCATAGTATTCCTGCATGCACATCCTCACCACAATATAGGCCAACGGTATCACACAGCCACCACCCAAAACATCCCAACAATGTATACTCAATGGCTGGCACTCCACAAACTCATAGTATTCCTGCATGCACATCCTCACCACAATATAGGCCAACGGTATCACACAGCCACCACCCAAAACATCCCAACAATGTATACTCAATGGCTGGCACTCCACAAACTCATAGTATTCCTGCATGCACATCCTCACCACAATATAGGCCAACGGTATCACACAGCCACCACCCAAAACATCCCACCAATGTATACTCAATGGCTGGCACTCCACAAACTCATACTATTCCTGCATGCACATCCTCACCACAATATAGGCCAACGGTATCACACAGGCACCACCCAAAACATCCCAACAATGTATACTCAATGGCTGGCACTCCACAAACTCATACTATTCCTGCATGCACATCCTCACCACAATATAGGCCAACGGTATCACACAGGCACCATCCAAAACATCCCAACAATGTATACTCAATGGCTGGCACTCCACAAACTCATAGTATTCCTGCATGCACATCCTCACCACAATATAGGCCAACGGTATCACACAGCCACCACCCAAAACATCCCAACAATGTATACTCAATGGCTGGCACTCCACAAACTCATAGTATTCCTGCATGCACATCCTCACCACAATATAGGCCAACGGTATCACACAGCCACCACCCAAAACATCCCAGCAATGTATACTCAATGGCTGGCACTCCACAAACTCATAGTATTCCTGCATGCACATCCTCACCACAATATAGGCCAACGGTATCACACAGGCACCATCGAGCACATCAGGGCACTGCATATCTGATAGCAGGGCATTAGTAGCCATGGCCCAGCATGCTTTTATGCCCAACCCAAACACATCCCTCAACAACAATAGGAAACACACAGAAGCACATATGACTGAAGAATAGAGACTCTTCAAGCCCAGCAGTCACTCACTCCCTGGCAAAGGCATATGTCAACACACTATCGCATGGCCAAATTCAATTTGCAACAGCGCAGGTTTAAAACAAATATACATGTCTCATCATTGCACAGTGCAAAGAAATACACAGAGAAACACCCCAACACTGTTAACGCAATGGCAGGGAATCCTCATAGGCACCCCCATACACTCTTTCACACCGCACCCAAATCCATCCCTTATATACATTCGAAAGTACACCCTAAGACATATGCCCCAATAACAGTTGATTCTCAAGCGCAGCCCTCCCATTTCTCACTCACTCACTCGCTCACTCACACCCCACCCAAACAAGCAAACACACTTTTATCTTATTTGCACTTTCAACACCTAAATGCTAAATGTTAAATGTTAAAGGTATTTGTACCGCGCACCGTCACCAACGGAATTGGTCCCCAGGCGCTCAGGCGGATCTGTAAACGATAAAGGGTGGGATGGGCTAGTAAGGTGAAGAAGGGAGTAGGATAGTGAGAGGAGTAGTGTTCTGTTGGCCGCTTCAACTCAGAATACACCGGGTGCTGAGCTTTGCTGCGGGTATCGGATCGGAGTCAGTCCGCGTGTCCTGTTGTTCCGGTTTATGTGTTGTTGCAGTGTTGTGAAGTGCATGCGGCTTGTTGTGCGAGAGATGGTTGTGTGAGTTTTTTTAGTTAGATAAGTATGCAGAGTTTGAGCTTATATTGGTCAGTGGCTTACCTGACCTTTACCATGCTAACATTCGTAGTTCTGTCTGAGTGTGACACCTGTTGGCCCTTCATATTCCCATCTAGATGCGGCACCGGCCAATGATTAGGACTCCATCCAGGTGTGGTCATGCCAACCCTCACACCCCCATCCAGATGCGGCGCAGGCTAGTGTCTAGAGACCCGTCCAGGTGTGGGCATGCTAACATTCACAACTCCATCTGAGCGCCACGCAGGCCGGTGTTCACAATTCTAGGTGTGGCACATGTTAGCATTCACGTTTTTCTGGGCGTGGGTATGTTGTCCTTCAATCGATCCTTTCCAGATGCGACACAGGCCAACATCTATCTAGATGCGTCTGCCGGTCTGGATATGTCCGTCCGGTACGTATGAGTGGGAGAGTCACTTGGGGCTTTCGACTTGGTCTAGGTATGTGGTCAGTCTCTGCAGCCTTCCTTTGTGGCTATTTTCCATGATGTCTTATGCTCTGTCGAATGGTTGGTTATTTGGTTTGAGTGTTTGACCAATTTGAGAGTGGTCGAGGTTGGAGTTATTTTCGTCATTGTTTTAATGTCTGGGCATTCTGGTGCGTCTCCATTGTGGTTACGCTTTGAAAAGCCATGATTTGAGGAGTTTCCTGAATGCTATGTGGTTTGTTGTATTCCGTATATTCTTAGGTAGGTCATTCCAGGTTTTGGGTGCCTGGTGAGAGAAGGACGATCCTCAGAGTTTTTTTCTGTTGTAGGGTTTTGGTTCCAGGCGTATGTCGGTGCTTGATCTTAGTGTTCTTGTCGGTTGGTGTAGGCGTAGTTTGTCGCTTAGGAATTCTGCGCCTTGTTTGTGTATTGCTCTGTGCGTGATGCACATGGCCTTGAACTTTATTCGTTGTTTCAGCGGTAGCCAGTGTAGTATTTTTAGCGCGGGTGTGATGTGTTCTCTTCTGGGTAGCTTGAGGAGGAGTCTGGCTGCTGCATTTTGTATGCGTTGCAGTTTTTTTAGAAGTCGTTCGGGCATGCCCAGGTATAGGCTATTGGCATAGTCTACTCTGGACATGATCAGAGCGATGATGGTAAGTGTTTTGTTGGCGAATGACAGGAACGGTAGGATCCTTTTTGCTGCTCGCAGGAGGAAGAAACATTTCTTGATTACCGAGTTTACTTGTGGCTCTAGAGTGAGGTTGTTATCCATCAGGACCCCTAGGTCTTTTACAGTTGATGATGGTTCTGGTGTGGTGCCGAGCTCTCTTGGCCAGGGGATGTAGTTGATGTCTCCTCCCTTTTTTGAAACAATCATTATCTCTGTTTTGCCCGGGTTGATTTTGAGATGGTTGAGGTTCATCCAGTTGAATATGTCATAAAGGCAAATCTCTAGTGTGGTGTTTTTCTTCTCTGGTGTCTTGTATGTTGAAGATTATTTGAGTATTGTCGGCATAGTTGTAGCATGTGAGGCCATGTTTTTTGATGAGTTTGATTAATAGATACATGTAGATGTTGAATAGAAGCGAGGAGAAGCATGATCCTTGTGGTACTCCGCACGTGGATACTCTGGGTTTGGATTTACAAGGTTTCATCCATATTGTTTCTGTTCTGTTTGTTAGGAAGGATTTGATCCATAGTAGGGTAGTGTCTGTTATCCCTAGTCCTTCTAATCTCTTTATGAGGATGGCGTGGTTGGCAGTGTCGAAGGCTGCAGACAGATCAAGGAGAATCAGGGCGGTGCTGTTGTCTGAGTCTGCATTTGTTTTTAGGTCATCCCATATTGAGAGGAGAGCCGATTCTGTTCCTCTCATAGGTCTGAAGCCAACTTGTGCCTGGTCTTGTAGGCAATGCTCTTCTATGAATTCTTGGGTTATTTGGTAGACGTACGTTTCTAGTAGTTTAGCTATGTAGGGTATGTTGGAGATGGGTCTGTAGTTGGATAAGTCCTCTACGTTTCCTGTTGTGTCTTTGAATAGCGGCTTGATGTAAGCCGATTTGAAGGCCTACGGTACTTTACCTGTTGAGATTGAGAGGTTGAGGAGGTTTCTGTGGTATTCCATGGGGGTTCCTTGTTTGAGAATTGTTTTGTATATGTCCGGGGGGCAGGGGTCTTCAGGAGAGCCCGATTTGTTGCTTTGGTTTAACAGTTTGACGAAAGCCTCAACTGATATTTCTGGGAAGTTTCGTAGCTTGTTTACGTGTTCCTCGTCTGTGTCGGTGGGGTTTGAGCTTTGAACGCTTGGTCTGTTTTGTATGGTGTATTGGATGGAGGTTATTTTGTTTTTGAAGTGGTCTCTGAGGTCCTCGCAAAGTTTCGTCGATGGTATTGGTGTGTTGTTGCAGGACGGTGCTTTTTTTAATTTCGTTTATGATTTTGAATAGTTCTTTTTGAGCGTTTGGTGCTCTGAAGATTCGGTTGTCATAATGTTTCCTCTTCGCTTTTTGTATTTCCTTTTTATATGCGCGGATCTGTTGTAGGAATTTCAATTTGTTTGCGGTGGTGTTGTTGTTCCTCCATTCAGATTCTAGTTTTCGTTTTTTTCTTTTCATGGCGTTGAGTAGTGGGGTGAACCATTTTGCTGTAGTTTTCTTGCGTGATGGGGTGAAGGGCTTTTCTTTGGCGATGTCGTCAAGGGTTGTTGCGATCCAGGTATGAAGTAGGGCAACTTTTTTGTCTAGGTCTGCTTCTTCCACGGTTGATGCTTGTGGTTTGCTGAGTTCTAGGAGCTCGGTTAGGTTGGAGTTTTTTATGGTTCTCCAATTTCTTTTCATCATGATGGGTTGCTTTTCTTGTTGCTTTTTTGTCGGAGCGGCCGTTGTGATTATGAACGGAATAATGAGGTGGTCGCTCCAAAGTATTTGAATTGGGGGTGCCGTGGTGATGAGATCCTTGTTGGCGAAGATTGCGTCAAGTGTGTGCCCTGCTGAGTGGGTTGCTCCTTTGACTAGTTGTTGTAGGTTCATGGCTGCTAGTTGGGCGGTTAAGGATTTTTGTGTGGTTGTGGTTTCTTTGTCGAACCAGATGTTGAAATCTCAGAGGATGATCAGATGATTGTACTTGATGGCTAGGCTGGTGATTTCTTCTGTGAAAGCGTCTACGAAAGTCGCATAGTAGGTTGGTTGTCTGTATATCAGTATGAATTTCAGGTGGGTTTTGGGGTTTACTGAAAGTCGTAGTATTAAGGATTTGCATTTATCGATTTTTAGTGGATCTTCCATTTTGATGGCCAGTTGTTCCTTGTGGATGATCGCTAGTCCCCCCCCTCTTTTGGATTTTCTGTTTGTTTGGATGCATTTGAAGTCTTCAGGTAGGCAGTTGTTGAGGGTGATCTTGTAGTTGTCGTCTAGCCATGTTTTGGTTACAAATAGGATGTCTATGCCTCCTTCTGACAGGAGGTTGTATATTTCCGTTGAGTGTTTGGACATTGACCTTGCGTTTATTAGATTACAGTGGATTCTCTGGGTGAGATTTTATTTTGAGGTTATTTGTTGCTCGAGTTTGTAATTATCTGTTCGTGGAATTTCCGCATTGATGTCGGTAGGATTAAGAACGGCGACAGCTGCTTCTTCATTGAAGCGGTCTAGTAAATTGACAACAGGGCTGATTAGTCTTGGTGTTTCTGCTGTGATGCTACTCGGATGATGATCAGCGGTGGTTTCTTCATTGGGTCCGATTGTTGGGTGGGAGGTGGCGTTGCTGGTTGTTGGTACTTTGCTGTATTGTGCGGGATGTAGTGGAAATCGATGTTGCCCCTCTGTTCTTGTAAGGGGTAATGGGGTCGGAGCCCTCCCACTCTCTTGTTGAGTGCCCCCGTCTTTTTTTCGCGTGTACCAGGAAATTCTTTGCATGTTTCGAGGTTTCTGTGTTGGGGTGTCGGTGTACCGTGGTTGTTGCGAGGTAAGGTGTGAGGTATAAGGATTTTTCTCTTGTGGTTTTTGTTCTGGTTGTGGCTGTTTTAGGCATGTTTTCTTCCAATGCGGCTGTTTCTTGTGGGTTCTGTCGGTGTTGTGTGTTCGCGTCTCTTGTTGCACAATCTTGTTCTCTTTCTCGGTGTCCTTTTCTGGTACGGGCCATTTTCCAGTATGGGTGCAGGTGTGACATGGTAGTTGGTCCTCTATGCTGTGCTGTGTGGTCGCAGTGACCTCGGTTTTCCTTCTCTGGATACGCTGGGGTGTTCTCTGGCTCAGTGTTGTTTCCGTTGGTGGGCAGGGTATGTTTCCTTAGGGTGCACTGTCGGTGGGGGGCGGGGTTAGGGCGTTAACGGTCTGCTGGTATCGGATTTAGTTGGGTTAGGTAGTGGTGGGTTTCCGGGATTGGTAGAGTTCTGAACTAAGCGCAGTCAGTTTATTTGAGAGATCTGTATAGTGGGTGAGAGTCCTGTCAGTGCAACCTAAACATCACACAGTGCCGTTCGGGGACAAGGCCCCTGCTACGTTTGAGAGAGCTGCACAGTGGGGAGAGACGTCCACCAGCGCAATCTAAGCACCACACAGTGCAGTTTGGAGACGGAGCCCCTGTTAAGCTTTGAGAGACCTGCGCAGTGGGAGAGAGGCCTATCAGTGCAATCTGAACATCCTACATGGTAATTTGGGGAGAGAGAACCTGCTAAATTTGAGAGACCTGTATAGTGGGAGAGAGGCCTATCAGTGCAACCTAAACATCATACAATGCAATTAGGAGACAGAAACCCTGCTAAATTTGAGAGACCCGCACAGTGGGGGAGAGGCCTATCAGTGCAATCTAAACCCCATATAATGCAGTTTGGGGACGGAGCCCCTTCTAATTTTGAGATACCTGAATAGTGGGAGAGAGGCCTATCAGTGCAATCCAAACATCATACAATGCAGTTTGGGGACGGGGCCCCTGCTAGATTTGAGAGACCTGTATAGTGGGAGAGAGGCCTATCAGTGCAACCTAAACATGATACAATGCAATTTGGAGACAGAACCTCTGCTAAATTTGAGAGACCTGTATAGTGGGTGAGAGGCCTATCCGTGCAATCTAAACCTCATACAATGCAGTTTGGGAGACCTGTATAGTGGGAGAGAGGCCTAACAGTGCAACCTAAACATCATACAATGCAATTAGGAGACAGAACCCTGCTAAATTTGAGAGACCTGTATAGTGGGTGAGAGGCCTATCCGTGCAATCTAAACCTCATACAATGCCGTTTGGGAGACCTGTATAGTGGGAGAGAGGCCTATCAGTGCAGCCTAAACATCATACAATGCAATTAGGAGACAGAACCTCTGCTAAATTTGAGAGATCTGTATAGTGGGCGAGAGGCCTATCCGTGCAATCTAAACCTCATACAATGCAGTTTGGGAGACCTGTATAGTGGGAGAGAGGCCTATCAGTGCAGCCTAAACATCATACAATGCAATTAGGAGACAGAACCTCTGCTAAATTTGAGAGGCCTGTATAATGGGAGAGAGGCCTATCAGTGCAATCTGAACCTCATATAATGCAGTTTGGGACGGAGCCCCTGCTAGATTTGAGAAACCTGTATAGTTGGCGAGGGGTCTATCAGTGGAATCTAAACCTCATACAGTGCAGTTTGGGGACGGAGCCCCTGCTAAATTGGAGAGACCTGTATAGTGGGCGAGAGGCCTATCAGTGCAATCTAAACCTCATACAGTGCAGTTTTGGGGACAGAGTCCCTGCTAGATTTGAGAGACCTGTATAGTGGGTGAGAGGCCTATCAGTGCAATCTAAACCTCATACAGTGCAGTTTGGGGACAGAGTCCCTGCTAGATTTGAGAGACCTGTATAGTGGGTGAGAGGCCTATCAGTGCAATCTGAACCTCATATAATGCAGTAAATGTCAACACTATTGTGTAACCAAATAGAATTTGCAATTTTACTCTTTTAAAAAACACATGTCACAGTTGCACAGCACATAGAAATGCACTCTAAACCATCCCAACACTCAATATCCGCTGGCATGGAAATCTCATAGCCACACTGCATCACCCGTTCAAGCCGCACCCAAACCCGCCCCATAACCTCATTGGAAAGTTTTACCAAAATAGATACGACCCAATAGAAGTGAATCCTCAAAGCAAGCCCTCCCAACAGTCACTTACACACCACCCAAAAACATCAACAAGTAACAAATGCGGAGTTGCCAGTGTGCATCACAGTTGCCTTTGCATTAAACACACCACACCATCAACATACGCCCTTTTATATAATGTGCACTTTCCAAATATATACGTCAAGACAAGATTACATAATCAAATATGATACGCAACTGTGCACGTTTAATAAAACATGTTAAAGTTGCACAGCATATAGAAATACACACCAAACCATATCAACACTCTTGCCTGGTGACATGTAGAGGGTATTGTTTGTGCATGCAGTCGGGTATATTTTCTGTGCTTATCTATCCTCTGTGCATATTGTGTCTGCAGATTGTGCTTTCCCATGTTCAAAGAATATTTTGTGTGTGCAGGTATTCCAAGCATATTGCTAATCTATCTGTCAGCCTCTCTATGTATATATCCTTTATGTGTTGTGTGTGTGTGTGTGTGTGTGTGTGTGTGTGTGTGTGTGTGTGTGTGTGTGTGTGTGTGTGTGTGTGTGTGTGTGTGTGTGTGTGTGTGTGTGTGTGTGTGTGTGTGTGTGTGTGTGTGTGTGTGTGTGTGTGTGTGTGTGTGTGTGTGTGTGTGTGCCTGTGTGTATGTGTGTGTGTATGTGTGTGTGTGCCTGTGTGTGTGTGTGTGTATGTGTGTGTGTGCCTGTGTGTGCCACTGTCTGCCTACCTGTCTACCTACCTGCATGTCTGGCTGTGATGTGGTTTTGGGATCGTGTCCCTGCGGTTTGGTCTCTTGGGTCTCTTCCCACAGGACTGGCATCTGGTTTACTGAGAGTTAAGGAGCCTGGTCTGCAATGGTTTCTTTGCTCTGGTCTTGTCCCCAGGGTCAGGCGTGGTCTTCTGGTGTCTGGTCACTGGGGCGGGGTCCAGGTTAGGTCTAGTCTATCGTCTGGGTTCTGGTGCCTGGTCTGGTATCTGGTGTGGTCTTCTCTAATACTTGGGTCCGGCTCTGTTTCTGATGATTGGTTTCTGATCTCTAATTCCTATGATCGGATCGTGTCTCGGAAGCCTTGTCGCCAGGGTCCGTTGTCGTGTGTAATCTCTGATCCCTAGTTTCTGGTCTAGTCTGGTCCCTTTGGCCTCTTCTGTCCGGTTTGCTCTGGCTCTGCACTCTGGCCTTGCCTCTGATCTTTGGGTCTGATGTGATATCTGTTCTTTGGAGCCTCTTTCTGGTCTCTCGGATCTGGTTCTTGACCTCTGAGGTCTGGTTTGGTTTCCGGTGTTGGGGGAGAGAGGCTGGCCTGTGCTGTCTGGGTTTATCTGTGCATGTAGCCACTAAGTATCATAGGTAAAGGTTATCATTATAATACGCTGCTCTTTAAATATAGGAATTCTCTTATCTCCGTCAGAATATTCCCAAACTTAGCCTAGATTTGCATTGTTGGGATTCCATGTTGTCCTGTCATTCTTGATGTCCCTGTCTTGATGTTAGCGCCCTGATGACTGAGGGCTCCGGCGCCATATAAATATATAAATAAGTTAATAAAAATAAAATAATTGTTCTTTTATAACGCACTTAATACAAACAAGTGGTTTCTAAGTGCTGGGTCGGGATTCAAACCTGTGTGCACAGTGTTGTCTTGCTTCCAAGACAAACACATTGCGCCTTAGCTATCCTTGCTCCCCCAATCTTCCTTCCCATGGTTGCTATGCACATTGGTGCAGTCAGCAGCCATCAGGGTGCACACAACAGGCATACATACAATGTTGCCCTATTTTTTCATGGGCTATAGCTTTATGCATTTTCCAGAGTAGAGACATATAAGAGAGTGTCTCCCCCTCCCCCCTCTTCCATAGCCTAAGCATGCCACAGGCAATGACAAAAAGAAATGCCACATGAAATCGACCACTTTACCAACAGGGGCACGATTATCTAACATTTGCTCTGGCTCTAAAAATTCAGCAAATGCTTAGATAATACAGAATGGAGCAGACATGTTTTGTCCCAGTCTGGATTGTGTAAAAGCGTTTGCACTGGTGCGAAACAAGGATCAGAATATATTCTGTACTATGT
The DNA here is from genome assembly GCA_002915635.3 of Ambystoma mexicanum. Classification (NCBI taxonomy): domain Eukaryota; kingdom Metazoa; phylum Chordata; class Amphibia; order Caudata; family Ambystomatidae; genus Ambystoma; species Ambystoma mexicanum. The sequence continues at coordinate 122,910 of PGSH02016665.1, forward strand.
TTGCCGTATAACATAAAAAGAAATGTCTTTAGCAAACATAATAAATAAAACAGCCTGTTTAATTGTTGCCCTATTGAAAACCTATTCGGATAAGAATGATTGGGGCCAAACCTGTTTACTCCATTCTGAATTATCTAAGCAGAAACATTGATGTTCTCCATATTTTTGCACAAGGGGAAAGTCTTGATAATCTGCCCTCAGAGGCAGAAGGGAGTCGTCTTAAAACAGTGCCCCTCTTCTGCAGCCCTCGTGGTTTTAAGGGAGCGCAGCTTCAGTGTAGTTAGCAAGGCAGGCCAGGCACACTAATAAGCCGCAAGCGTGAAAAGCATCTGCACCGGCCAAAGAGCTCCCAATTTATTGTGACAGATTAAATGTCAGACTCGTTTTTTGCCAAAGCCACTCTGTTTACTTATAAATCTTTTGTCAATTTATGCAAGAACATGATGGGGCCTTTTCTGATTGCCCATTCATGGATAACGCGCCAAGAATTAAAATGTGTTTATTGCTCCCTTTTGTACTAAATTATTGCTATTAACTGTGATAGCCTCCATCATCCATTATACTGAAAAGGTCAGGGCTTGGACTCTTGTCACTGGAACATGGTAGAAGGTAATGACTTCAATTTAACAAGGAGAACTTATCTCTATATGGATAGCTAACAGAGGGCAGAACTAAACAAGGAGCACATATCTCTATATAGATAGCTAACAGAGGGCACAACTAAACAAGGAGCACATATCTCTATATAGACAGCTAACAGAGGGCAGAACTAAACAAGGAACACATATCTCTATATAGACAGCTAACAGAGGGCAGAACTAAACAAGGAGCACATATCTCTATATAGACAGCTAACAGAGGGCAGAACTAAACAAGGAGCACATATCTCTATATAGACAGCTAACAGAGGGCAGAACTAAACAAGGAGCACATATCTCTATATAGACAGCTAACAGAGGTCAGAACTAAACAAGGAGCACATATCTCTATATAGACAGCTAACAGAGGGCAGAACTAAACAAGGAGCACATATCTCTATATAGACAGCTAACAGAGGGCAGAACTAAACAAGGAGCACATATCTCTATATAGACAGCTAACAGAGGGCAGAACTAAACAAGGAGCACATATCTCTATATAGATAGCTAACAGAGGGCAGAACTAATCTGTAGTACAGTGTAAAAGGATTTTCCAAAATTAATTTACATAAGCTCAATGTATGCGGTCTATGTGTGTATGGCTATGGGTGTGACTGTGCATATGGGTGTCTTTCTCTTCGGTGTGTATACTGGGGCTGCTTGTCCATAATATGCAAAGGGCCACCGACCTGACAGTACCCTCACCCATTATGGAGGAGCTAATTTCTCTTTGACAGTGTATGTTCCAATGGGCCGTGCATGGCTGGGTTAATTTTCCTTCTCCAGTTTTGCATTGCCCATTGCAGATGCAGGCTGGGGAACTGCAGGTGGGAATATGTGAGGGGTGCTCCAGTGCCCCCGCACATCCAGACTCCTTTAGAAGGGCTGAAAAAGTGGCGCTGTGCTTGAGCAGAAACCAGGAAGATCTCTGTGCTTCCTGGTTTCTGTTCTTGTATGTGGGAGCTGGAGGGCCCTTGTCATGGAGACATGTAACAACACCTATCATGCTTGTTATTACATAGTTAGAATGACATCTTGGTGTAGCCAGTCTAGCCATTTTGTACTGTGGCATGACATTATTTACTGGGCATTTATGACAAAGCATGCATGATAAGTGTTATTATGTGGCTAAACTGGCATTTTGGTGCAGGCAGTCTAACCATTTCTTACTGTGGTATGACATTTTTTAATTGGGCATCTACAATAAAGGAAGCATGATAAGTGTTATTACATGTTGGACATGTTTTCTTATTGTGGCGTGGCATTTATAATCTCAAAGCCAACAGCAGTATGTTCTTATGTATGGATACTGGTATATATTGTCAGAGTCAGCTTAGATATGTTTTCTTATAGTATTCTTGCGGGCATCATGCACAAAGCAAACAAAAGTATGTTCTTATATGGGAATACTGGCACATATAGGTGCAGACAGCATGGAAATATATGGGCACAGCTAACGTGTAAATGTTTTTTATACTGGCATGCATTGTGGGGGGAGGCATCATGAAAATGCATTGGGAAATGCTTCTTTGCACTGTTGGCGACTTGCATCTTTAGGACTTTTTCATGAGTTACCCTACAAAACCGATTTCAAACTGTCTGGCTTTTTACCCAATTTTTCCACAGAAAGTGTGCTATATAATGCACCATATATATAATATATGTAATGTAGCGTGGAAGTGCACAGCGAGAAAGTGCAGTTTTGAAGCTGAGCTATGTTTTTTCGGGAGGACCGTTTACCGGTGACACAAGG